>OVBA01006269.1:0-17439 GCA_900406435.1 Lepidium aucheri
CAAAACTAACCTAAATGGACCTAAATGTAAGTGAAACTAGCTAGATGGACAGAAAAACAACCTAAAATAGTGCTCTAAAACCATTAAAAATCACACTCATTAGTCTGCAGCTGGCTCTGAATGTGAACGACCTTTCAAGAAAGGTAAGGTTGGGTTGAGAAGGGACAAGTTGTCTACTGCACTTGTAGTTGCGGAGGGTCCTTCTTCCGAGACTGCCTCATGGGGTAGGAAAAGGGTTATCACCGACTTTCGCTTCACCCACAACCATACTAGTTAGACACCAGTTTAATCGTTTCACATCGAATGAGCTGATCGTATGCACCAGATTAGGAGTACTTTAGAGCTTCTTCCTTCTCCCGACCATATGCAAAATAGAGACGAGTATGAGGAGACAACTTATTTACTTTTCAAGGTTTGATACTTCTAGCTTGTTGATTACTTCCATTATCATTATTATTATTGCTCTTTTTGACATTTCATTTTTCCCTTTGGTTAGCTCATTGTTCACTTGAACTGCATCTTACTTGATCATGAGAAATCTTGGGCTAATCCTAAGGAGGATACTCGGAAGTCTATTCATCTGGCTGATCGCACTGGCAAGTCTCACCTCAAGGTGGTCAAGGCCAAATCTAAACTTGGTAAGGCTGATCAGCTTGCCCTGGTTAAGACTGAGTTAAAACTGAAACAAGATAATTTGCTGAAACTGGTGGAGCAGAACTCGACTTTAATGGACTAAAGTATGCCGAGGTGAATCGGTGTAGTGCCTTTTAAGGCTGCTGAGAAGGTGAACAATATTTCAGCAAAGCTCCGATCTGATTTAGATGAGATCAATGATAGTTTAATTCTCGGCTTCATGATGCTTTGGTTTCGGAGAAGTTGAAGATTTTTCAAGACTTGTAGACTCGGCTCTCTAATCGCTTTAAGAGGATCACCGCTCAGTTTATTGATTTTGATACTAACTTGGTTGCTTGTCTCTTGTTTGCTCAGTAAAAAGGTTCGAGCAATGTCCTTCAGTCATTGTTGCGCTGGAACATTAGTGTTCCTTTAGTGCTAGTTGAACATGTGAACGCCGAGTTAAATAAGTTCAAGGAGATTATTGAGAAAGAGACCTTGACAATGCTTCTTCCTTATGACTTGGTCATCTTGATTTTTGAGATTGGTGATCCTTCCGTCATTCATAGTAAGACTGCCTCCAAGAAAGCCTCTAGCTCTCCATTTTATTTTTAGCTAAGAAACAATCTTCTTCTTGGGTATTTTGTAATGAGCATGCAATTTGATTCTTTTTGTTGAGACGTTGGAAAAAGTGTTTTCTGCAAAATAAATATAAGATGAACTCGGCTATTTTGCCTTTGTTATTTGATGTAGATGAAGTTTACCCCAAGCTTGAAGGAATATTAAGTTCTGGTTTAGAACTTTGTGCAAAGCCAAGTCTCGGACTCAATAAAGCCCTTGAATTACAATGCTGAGAAACTAGGATTAGCTTTCTTTGTGAAAACTAGGTTTTGACCTTAGTCAAGTGAGATTCCAGGTCTCATTTTGAGTGTGAAAGTTAGATCTCGTCTTTGGCGAAAACTTGGTCTCGGTTTAAGTGTCAGAATTAGATCTCGTCTTTGGTGAGAACTTGGTCTCGGTTTAAGTATGAGAATTAGATATTTTCTTTGGCAAGAACATGGTCTCAATTTGAGTGTGAGAATTAGATCTCGTCTTTGGCAAGAACTTGGTCTCGGTTTAAGTGTGAGAATTAGATCTTGTCTTTGGCAAGAACTTGGTCTCAACTTAAAGTATGAGACTTAGATCTCGTCTTTGGTAAAGTATGAGAATTAGATCTTGTATTTTGCAAGAACGTGGTCTCGGTGTAAGTGTGAGAATTAGATCTCGTCTTTGGTGAAAACTTGGTCTCGGTTAAAAGTGTGAGAATTAGATCTCGTTTTAAGTTTTGCTTGGTTTGGCTCGGCGTGGTTTTAAGACTCGGTTTATAGTGTGAGAGCTATGTCTCATCATAAGATTTAATTTGAGAATTAGACCTTAGGATTTTTAGGGGTATGCCCTGCTCTTTTAGCCTTTATGGGTTAATCTTGTAAGCTCTTTTTTGTAAGTTATACTCGGCGAGATTTTGGTACTTAACTTAGTATGAGCGAGAACTTAAGACTCGGTAAAATTTTAAGACTTATCTTTGGTTGTACGAGGTTTTAAGACTCAACTTAATATGAGCGAAATTTTAAGACTCGGTGAAATTTGGACTCGGATTGGTTCAAGTGAGATTTTAGGACTCACCAAGATTTTAAGACTCGAAACTTAAGTTGTGCAAGGTTTTAAGATTCGGCTTAGAGAGTAGGGTCTCGATCGTCGAGGTTTTAAGACTTGAGAAATGTTTTGTGAGATTAGACTCGACAAGATTTTAAGACTCGGCTTACAAAGTAGGATCTTGGCCTTTTGAGAGTTTTAAGACTCAATAAATTTTTTGCGAGATTTCAAACTCGGCGAGATTTTAATACTCGGCTTGGAGAGTAGGGTCTCGGCCTTTATGAAATATGTAGATGTTTTGTCTTTTTTGCACACAATTAGAGATACTATTTAAGTTTTTTATGTTTTAACTACACCCAAATGCTACCTATGTACCCCACAAGGATCAAGTCAAGATGTAGTTCTTATTATATAGTTAAGAATCTAGAGAGTCGTAGAGGAATAATGCGAGAAGCGTCGAGATGGTGTGATATTAGTAATAACAGTGCTTCAAGTTAATGGAATTCCATCTTCGTGGAATTATTTCCCCTTCAATTGTGGTGAGTTTATATACTCCAGGTTTCACGACTTTGCAAATTATGTATGGTTCTTCCTAATTGGCTCCGAGTTTTCCTTTGTTGAGTTCATCTGTGTTCTCGAAGACTTTGCAGAGCATGAGGTCCCCTTCCGCAAAATTCTTGCCTCGTACTTTATTTTTATAGTACTTCGCTGCTTGTTGATGATAATTTTGTATACAGAGCAAGGCATCGCCTCATATTTCTTCTAACTCATCTAGGTTGGTTTCTATTGCATCGTCGTTTGTGTCCTTATTCACTAGGGAATGTATCCTTCATAAAGGTGGCACGCTTGCTTCCACAGGAGCTAACGCTGCCATATAACTCGTATGCCCAACACCTCTTCTTTTTAGAGGCGTGTTTTGAACCCATATGAAATTTTCTTATTGGTAGCTTCAGCTTGTCCATTTCCTTGTAGGTTCTGTGGTGTTGACTTGCTAATTCGTATGTTCCACTTGGCGCAGAAGTTTGTAATTTTTTCCAAAATAAAGTGGGCCCCATTGTCCATGACGAAAGGGTAGCCCGTTGTGCTAAATAATGTTTTTACAGACAAACTTAATGATATCTTTGTCCTTGATATGAGAATAAGCTTCTAATTCAACCTATTTGGAAAAGTAGTCGATCATGACAAGCATGAACCATTTTTAACAAGAAAAGGACAGAGGCCCAACTATGCCCATTACCCAGTGCATGAGCAGGTAAGTCATGATGGATGATGTCAAATCCTTGGTTGGTGCATGAATGAGGGGTCCATGTCGTTGGCATTTTTCACACTTTTTCGTGTATTGTTCGTAATCCCGAGCCATTGTAGGCCAATAGTATCTGAGAGTCAGAATTTTCTTCACCAACGATCATCCTCATGAATAGTTTCCACCGACTCATTTATGTGTCTCTTCCATCACCATTCTCATTTTATTACCGTGAATGCAAGTAAGAAAAGTTCTATTCGTACTTATGCGGTATAACTTACCGTCGTGTTGAATGTAGTAAGCACATCGTGCATGTAGTCGCCTTGCAGCCCATATGTCGTTTGGGGTTTCACCATCCAAGATGAATGGCAAGATCTCATCTCTCTAATCAACAACTTATTGAATGGGAGGTTTGGGTTTGAGGCTTGTTATATCGGATTCTTCTGGCATATTGGTGATTACCGAGATGATGGTAAAGTCTCTTTTTGGTAATTTAATGCTTGGTTTGTTAATAATTTCTACTGGGATTATCCTTCTATGAACTAGGTTGATTGTCAATGCTAAAGCTGCTAAAGCATCACCCAAAGTGTTCTTTGCTCAGGGGAATTTGTTGATCTTGAACTTCAGTTCCTTAGATAGGTTCATGACTACTCTCAAGTAGACCTCAATTTGATTATTCTTTGTATCACAACCACCATGAACTTGATTGACTACTAGTTGTAAGCCGTAATAACACTTAACCCGAGTTGAACCAATTTCCTTTGCAAGTTGGAACCTGGCAATCAAAGCTTTTTATTCAGCTTCATTGTTAGATGATGGAAAAGTTAGACAGAATGACTGTTTCAAGATTTCTCCAGTTGGGCTTTCCAAATGGATTTCGATTCCAGAGCTATGTTGCGAAGATGATCCATCGACGAGTATTTTCCAAGTTTGTAGATTCTCATATGATTCCTCCGGTTCTAACTTGGGAGCTAGTTCAGTCAAAAAATCTGCCAATACTTGTGATTTTGCATTGATTCTTCTTTTATACTCGATATAATACCCATTGAGTTTGATTGCCCACCTGACTAATCTTCCCGATTGATTTGGGCTATGTAGTATCGTTCGCAGTGGATGGTTGGTAAGAACAATGGTTGTATAAGATTGAATGTACGGTCTTAATTTTCTTGCTGACACAACAACCAATAAGACCAATTTTTTGGTAGATGGATATCAAGATTCTACTCCGTCTAAAGATTTGCTTATGTAGAAGATTGGATGTTGAATTTTCCGGTCTTCTCTAACTAGGACACTGCTAACTACTACACCAAAACAACAATATATAAGTAGAGTGGTTCACCCTCTTCGGGTTTTGCTAGGATCGGCAGAGTAGACAAGTAATTCTTCAACTCAGAGAAATTTTTTTCATTCTTCATCCCACTTGAAGTGTTTATTCCCTCAAAGGAGTTGGTAGAAGAGAAGACAGTTGTCGGTCGACCACAAGATGAACCGGTTCAATGCGTCAATTCGTCCGGTGAGCCTCTGGTCTTCTTGTTTGTATTTTTGGTTTGCTTTGAATTTGCTTTGATTATTTTGCGTAACTATGTAGCCAAGAAATTTGCCTGACGTTACTCCAAAGGTGCATTTTGCTGGGTTAAGTTTCATCTGGTATTCGTTCAATGTCTTGAAACACCGTGCTAGATGATCCACATGCTCTTCTGCCTTTTTTACATGAACATTATATCGTTAATATAGACTTTTGATGTCTGCCCAAGTTGACCGGCAAACACCTTGTTGACGAGTCGCTGGTATGTTGCACATGTGTTCTTCAACTGGGATGTCATAACTTTGTAACAATATGTTCTCCTCTTGGTTATGAACAAGGGTTTCTCTTTATCTTTAGGGTGCATACTTATCTGATTATATTCCAAGAAAGCATCCATAAATAAGAGGAGTTTATTTCCTACTGTAGCTTTGATAATTCGGTCGATGTTTGGCAGAAGGAAGCTGTCCTTTAGGCAAACTTTGTTCAAATCAGTAAAATCGATGCAAAATCGCCATTTACCATTCTTCTTTGGGACCATGATTGGGTTTGCCAACCACTCAGCATACTGAACTTTGACGATAGATCCTGTATTGGTTAGCTTTTTAAGTTTGTCGATCAGTGCCATTGTTCGCCTGCGACCTAGTTTTTGTCTCTTCTGCTTGATTGGCTTTTTATTCATACTTCTTGATTGACTGTATAGTGTCTTTGCACGATTGTAAACCTCCCATGATAACGTTCACATATGTTCTTACTGGTCATAACTTACGGATTTTGATTTTAATTCTTACTCGCTTTGTTTTATCGGGTGTGTCATCATCTTGATTTGCTGGTTGCTGGCTATGTCTCAGAATTCGAACTCTTTGCATTTTTCATTTGAAATAGATGTGTTTCTTCTTCAGAAATGTTCACTTCTCCTTTGCTGAATTTTTTAGTGAGGAGTTCTTGCAGTTGTTTGTACTTTGATGTTGGATGTCTAACTCGGTTGTGGAAGACACAATACTTACTCAGTTATAAGTATTGTTCCATGTGTTGTCCCATTGCTTCTTAGTTGGACTCCTCGTTTCCCCAACTTGGAAGGCTGCAAACGTGTGCCCTTTTCCTTTATTGTATTATTGTCTCGGTTCTTGATATTCCTCTTTTGGTCCTCTAGCTTTGGGAACTTTTAAGACACTTTGGTCAAAATTTGCTATTCTTCGAGATACTCGGCCTGCCTAGCCATCTTGCATAAAGCATCTGAGACCGTTGTTGGTCGATTTACAGAGAGATCTCTTTTTAGTACTTTGCCGCTGACCATTCCGGTTCTCAATGCCTCAATTGCCATGTTTTTTTACTTTGACCTTGGTTATTATCTTTTTGAATCGCCTGATGTATGATTTCAATTGTTTATCATACCCTTTTTTCAAGGATCACAGTTTCACCGCTGAGGTGTCTTGATTAACGAATATAGTGTAAATTTTAATGAATAACTCGACTAACTGGTTGAAGCTCTCAATTGACCCAGTTGTGAGTTTTGAAAACCAGACTAGTGCATCTCCGGTCAGATTTTCAAAGAAGAATTTATAGTAAGTTGCATCCTCCTGTTCTAGAAGGTAATTCGTCCCACCCATCATGATGTTGGAGGCACTCAAGAATTCCAACGGGTCCGTTATTTCATAGTATGAAGAGCAGCGTAATCTCAGTCCATGATTCACTGCGACCTTTCTTAATCTTTGCTAGAATGGTGAGTTCCGAGCCTGGGCTAGAATTCGCCCGAGTTTTGGTGCCGAACTAGTTGCTTGATGGAAATGTGATCGCATTTCATCCATCATGCCTAAGAAGGTTGTTGTGTATAACATTGCTGGAACGGGTCCCGGCATGGGGGGGACATGTGGTGTAGGAACATGACCCTTTCTAATTGCGGTAGTCAGCTACGAACTTGACATTTCGCCGAATAGGTTCCTTTGTACGCTAGGGAGTACTTCTACAGGAGGTCTGTTTCCTTGTATAGGTAAGTGGCCGGTTCCATTCATCCCAGCTCTTGCTTTGATTTGATCAAAATGCTTTTTGTTTCTCTATTCCGCAGCCTCCAGCTGTGCTAGCAGATTTGTAGCAGTGTTGCAAACGATGCTGTCTCATCTGATGGTTTTGGAAGGTTTAGAACTTCACAAGATTTTTCGTGATTATTTTCCACTATTTGATCCTCATTCAGTGTTGAGTCACTAGTTGGATTGAGTGTCTCTAGAAGTGGGCCGTTGATGCACCCTACAGGCGAGTTAAATGTATTGTTGTCTCTTCACATTGTTGTGGTGGCTGTTTTCCTTACTTCCTTCTGCGTAAGCTATCATTCGATGTCTTTTCCACAAACAGTGCTAATTGTTTGAGTAGGATTTAGTACAAAGATTCTAAATCCAACTCAGAGTACTAAGAGGAAAGATGGACAAAGATTCTGATCTTCAAGGATGAAAAGAAAAACCATTGAGGGTAAAAAGGCCTAGTGCTCTGTATTGCTTTTATGAATTATTGAAAACTTTGTCTCTTTTTGGGGACTTCTCCCTCTATTTATAAAATATATAGGCAGTTATAACCAAATTGAAATTTGAAAATATTAAAATTCTGTTGAAATTTGAGCTTATCTAAGTGATTCTTCCAAGATTTTTGGAAATATTCCAAATCCCTATAAGAATATTTACATTTTCTTCTTGATGATGTGTTGGCTGATTTTGTCTTATTCCAAAACGTGACGAGTTCCCGAAGAAGAATTCATCCGAGTTGATGTTGAATTGAATAGATGAATTTTTGATTAGTTTTCCAAGTTTACAACTTAATTGGTGTTCGTGTACCGAATTAGGATCTCGGATCCACCTCCAACAAAGATGACAAAAAGAAGAGCATAACGAATTCAATGAAGAAAATAAAATAAAAGAGAACAAAACACTGAGTTTTTGTTTAGAGCTCAAGGAAGGAATTAAGTCAATTTGGGGGTAATTAACAAAACTCAGTGTTTTGTTTAACATCAAATTAACAGAACTAAGAATGTTTAATTGGATGTTAAAGTTAGCTTTCGTGTATCATAAATTGGCTTGGTCAACACAGGTTGAGGTATTGATTCATAATATTCGTAGTTAGATATTATTTTTGTAATTTCGTGTAAGTTTTATTATTTATTTGATATTTTTCTCTTTTTACTTCCTATAAGAATTTTGCATGAAAAATTACCCTATGTATAATGTATATATCTACACGGACATAAAGTTTAGATTTTGTTTCTACATGAATTGGAAGTTAATTATTCACTTGTAAAATTTTGTGAATTGAGTGGTAAATCGTGAACCATTTTGACTAAAACTAAACTAATCCGTATAAGAAATTAAATCGCACCCGTGTTGGCTTATTTAACCTGTTAGAAACAGATATTACCAAATCGAAAGACTACTCAAAACCAAAGAATCCTAGAAACAATTTTTTTTTTCTAAATTCAAGCATAAGTGTTTTGGAATCGAAGGTATGGATTTGATATCATGTTAGTTTTTCAAAATCGCGATATGAGCTTTGTAATGTTAAAAATCATGTTTTCGTTTTGATAGCTGAAATTACGAATCAAAGCTCGAGTAATATGTATGGAGCTTTAAATAATTCACCCATCACTGGACAGAGAGGAAACATGGCCAGAATTGCGAAGAGATGCTCATGTGGAGCATCGATTGTGGCAAAGACATTGAGGTCGGAAAAGAATCCATACATGCAGTACTATCATTGTTCCTTTCTGCAACTGGTAATCGATCATGATTGGTTTGAAATTATTGGTTGATCAATGTGTTTATATTATAGCTTTTTGTTAACCACTCCTTTAAATGGATCAATGATGCATTGGTGAATCAAGTCAAAAGCTTGGACAGTTTGTTTGTAGGATTTGACAAAGACATGAAAGAGATCACAACACACAATCAAAAACAACAAGAGATAGTGCTTGAGAAACTACTATATAAGGTTGAGAAATAGATATATGAAATGCTTTTGGAAACCAAATGGAATTCAAAGAAGCGGATGGTTCTTGTAGTAGTGATTCAAGTTTGCAGAATATTGTGACCATCAGATTTGTAATAACAATCAAATATGTTAGGTGCTTTGTTTTGTCTTTTGGTTTGTTTATGTTTGTAGTAATGGTGAAATACACTTTGTATCTTTTTAATTTATATATTTTGAATAGAGTAATGAGTTTCATAAAATGTATTATATTTGGTATTTATCTTGATATGTTTTTATTTTTATTTTTTAATAAACATAAATGAACATCTTAATAAGAAGTAAATAACAAACATAATAAGTAGAATATAACTTTTAGATTTGCACAGAACAATCATCCAATTACAAAAGGTGAACCAATACTCATGGACAAGTTCTCTCACAAATGAATCAGAATATAGGTTCTTTCATGAACCAATTCCTTATGAACTAATATTCAAAAGCCTACACATATTAGTTCATGTACTCATACTTAACCAATACACTATAAACCTACATACGTGTTTACTTTCCTACCTACCTAACAAGTACTCCACCATTTACTCTAATCCGCTACTTCATACTCCACCTTCTACTATAACAACACCTACAACATCTGAATGACAACTCTTTGGGATAATTTTCCTTGAGTGAGAAAAGTAGCATGTAACAAACACAACTCACCATTCAATTATGCTTTTGTAAAATAAAGTGTATAGCAAAAAATAACTCTGTTGGTTTCTTTTTGTGGAAGCGTGAGGTGTGATTTGTTGCACCACAGATACCAATGCATGGCATACATAGTCTTTGGGCATTAGTTTCTTGCTCCGTGTTGCTTAATATGCGTGTTCGCGTGGAATGCCACAAATTTCATACTTTCACATGTGCAAGATCATCTGTCAAAGCACACTAGATGGCAATCTCCTCCAGTGATAACTTCATACATCCCATCAATGCTCCTTCTCACCCTACACGTGACTGCTAACTTGTGCTTAGTTGGCACAAATTCTGCTACACAAGGTCTGCAATCCTATGTATCCAATAGCAATAATATATCATTTGAGAATTCTTACCATTGCCATTAACCTAATGGTTTCTAGCATAGGAATGAAGGGCTTCTATTTTGCCTTCGATATCGAGGCATTGGATGATTCAGTTGAGTTATTCTTCACATCCTCACAGACACCACCGAGTTTATAGAATGCATGACACCAACTTCTTGGATATGATCGGATCACATCTGCATGCACTAACAAATTATTAGCTCTGAGGATAATACCCGGACCCAAATACTCGAGTCAAAACCGACCTAAAAATTTGGGTCCCGATCGGGTCCTAGTAGTTGATTAAGTAACCATTGGGTAGCTATGTCATGGACTCGCGGGTATCAGGTCGGATCTGGGTATACCCGATACTCGATCGGGTAACCAAAAGAAAACACGCTTCTTTTAGTCTTTCACGCTTTAGGCCTTGAGTAATCACCGACTTATCTTCTTCCCTTGTCTGTATACTTCACGCAAACATAAATCATAAAAGTTCTAAAGAAAATTCATTCAAGCTGGAAGAAATACTCAAACCTCGGCTCCATTTCTTATGTTCACCAGAATCACCACCACCAGTGTTGTTGACTATATCAGCATCATCGAGAGCCAAATCACATGTAAGTATCTCACTTCTGTTTGATTGTTTGTTTTTTAGGGTTTCATGAAATTAGCTTAAAACTGTTTAATTTCTACGTGACAAGCTTATGATTATAGAGTTTTGTTTATATTTCAGTTTGATTTTTGTCATTTAACCATTAGAAACATATATTAGGGTTTACACAATTTCAAATTTTTTGGGGCTTTTTGATTTTAAGCTTATAATCGATCTATTTTTAATAATAAGCTTATGTAGATATGAATTTGATTATATTACAATTTGGCATTGGTCTATTGAATTTTTGATCATAAATCTTCGATTATAGGTTTAGAAATATTTAAGTTTAACTAGAAATAATGATAAGCTTCTGCAAATAATATAATAATATAGAGATTAGAACTGATTAGAAGCTTCTCTAACTGATTCGAACTGATTCAAAGATTCTCTAACTTATTCGAACTGATTCAAAGCTTGTCAACACCTATCACCAAGTCTTCGCAAGCCACTCAATCATCTCTTCTTCCCATTTTTTGTATTGTATTATTTTTAGGTATTAATAATTATTTTTAGTAGTTCTCTAATACTAATTCATGCAATAAGCATTTTTAATTATATAATAGAGTGATCTATTTGTAATATAAAATTGTGTTATCCGTTAAAGTGTGGCTTGCATTAAATGTGGTATACAAACTTGGTGGTTTATAAAGATGTGTACAGACTTATTTTGGATTATAATATATACATACGTGATGGTAATATATTGAGATTTCCTTTATTTTTCTTTGTGTGTGCCGATGGCATCGTATGATCATACTCCATGTACGGAGGATGAAGAAGATGTTAACATTCTAAATCCAAGTCTTGCAATTGCTAGTAAAGGAAAGCGAAAAGGGTTTAAAGATGTTGATGGTGATTCTAGATCAAATAATAAACAAAGGAGTTGTGTCTGGGATAATTTCACAAGGCTGAAAGACAACTATGACAGATGCACTTGCAACCACTGTGGGAAAGAATTTGCATGTCCTACATCTTCTGGTACTTACTTAAAAAAGCACTCAGAATCTTAAACAGTACAAGGTATGGCTCACTTGACAGAAACAAATGGTTTTTACTGGTGATGTTATTCTGCAATTAGGAAAGATTTATGATAAAGAAGTTAGAGATGCTTCGAATGAAATGCTTATGTGTGCTGAATTGCCATTAACTTTTATTGAGTGTGCTGCTTGGAATTTTTTTTGCAATAGAGTTAGACTACCTAGACCACACTCTCGTAGAACAGCACCTAGATATATTGTTGACTTATATAAAAAAAAGTTAGAAATTAGGAAACTTCTTGGAGATAACAATCAGAGGTTGTCACTGACATCATATATATGGGTAGCTCCTAATACTTGGGCTAGTTATATGGTTATTAGAGTCCATTTCATTGGTACAAATTGGAAAATGAAGAAGTTAATCATTGGTTTTAAAAATGTCCGAGATCATAGAGGGGTCACAATTTCAAATTGTTTGTTTGACTACCTAGTTGAATGGGGTATAAAATGGGTTTTTAGCATCACAATAAACAATGCTACAACAAATGGAATTGCTATATATAAATTTAAGGAAGGGTTTAAGTTAGTTGGAGATGATGCTTTGGTTTTGGATGGAGATTTCTTACATCTAAGGTGTGCCGCACATATTCTAAATTTAGTGGTTAAAGATGGGCTGCTGGAAATAGATGCAAGTGTCTCTGCAGTTAGGAATGGAATTTAGTATGTACGATCTTCTGGTAATAGACAAAAGTCATTTAAGCTGTGCGTAGACACTAGAAAAATTACTCGGGGTACTTTTCTTTTAAACATGCCAACAAGGTAGAACTCGACCTATTTGATGCTTAATCAAGCATTATAATGTAGAGTAACTTTTGATAAGATGAAAGATGAAGATAAACTATATACTGACTACTTTTCAGAAATGGTCGATGGGAAAAAGAGAGTACGACCACCGATTTCTAGTGATTGGGTATCAATAGGAGCTTTGATGAAGGTGTTGGTTCTATTCTACAATAGTACCCTTGTCTTATCAGCTTCTATATCTATTTGCTCATAAAAATGTTACAATGACATAGTTACAATTGCTAAGAATCTTAATTCCTACATCATGAGTATGAATCAAGCTTTGCTAAGTAAATTATTTGGTATGATTAAGAAGTTAGAAAAGTATTAGAGTAGAGACGAAATTAATAAGTTGATCATTGTTGCAAGTGTTTTTGATCCATCTAAGAAGATGAAATTTGCTCAATTGTGCTTTGAAATGCTCTATGGTAAAGATAGCATAGAAGCTACTCTTCTCAACAATTCAGTCATGGATATTTTGAAAAGATTATTTGAGGAATAAAGTAGATATGTGAAGAAATCTACTGCAATTTCAAGTTCAAATTCCTCTCAGTCGCATGGGACTGATTCTCAAACACAAGATCAAGCAACGTCTGATACTTTTGGTCGAATAGATGTTGAAAACAATCTGGTTATGAGAGGATGAATTCTCTATACAAGGAGCTTGTTCCAGAGATATGAATTTAGGACCCTAATATAAAATAAGAGATATATCTAAAGGAGAATATAGAGAATCCTACTCAAATGGTTGGAGCACATTACTATGTTCTGTCTTGGTGTGAAAATAATGCTTTGAAGTTCTTTGTTCTATCTCCAATTGCAAAGGACATATTTGCAATGCAAATATCTGCAGTGGCTTCCGAATCAGCTTTTAGTACTAGTGGAAAGGTATTAGATTCATCAAGAAGCTGTCTTACACATAAAATGATTCAAGTCTTGATGAGTCTTGAACAATGGTTAAAATTTGATTTTCACATTAGTGACAAAGGAGACTAACTATCCAGAAAATACTATCACATATTCAATTGCAAGATGATCTTATGAAAGGGATGAAATACTTTAAAATTGTTACATGATTTTGTTATCAGATTTCTCTGTTATTACTAACTTGTTTAATGTTTTTGGTTTCATAGAGTTGGAAGATTGTCAAGATTCTCTTTTTATAATCATTACTTTGGCTGAATAAAAGAGTACTTATGTGAAAATCACTTGAGTTATATTGATTTATATTGTTTAAGTGAAACACGAATGCGTGGAGTGGAGTTAGTGGAGTGGATAATTGCATTATCTTTGTTCCAGGCAAACAATTCGAGATTATAATCTCTATTTTATACTCAAGCGTAAATGACATCCAATATTTTATTATGTTATAAAACCTTGTTGATTACATGTTTTATTCTTTTTTTTAATTTCGGGTATTTTTAACCGAATTATATTTTTACCCAAAAATTATGTTTAAAATATGGATCCAAACTGACCCGAACCTAAAAATGAAATTGACTCAAACTAATTTTGGTTCTAATATGGATATTAAAAATATAAATCCGACCCAAAATTGATCCGATTTAAATTTGATTCTTAAGCGAGTATCAAAACCCTATATCCGGAAGGCCTAGACCCGTTTGGGTCTTACCAGGAACCGATCTAAATATCTGAACCTAGAGCTACGAGTCATAGTTGAATAGCATGTCCATGTGTTGATTGTAAATAGCCTCGTAGTTCCTAGCAATATTCCACAACATCATTTTCAAAAAGGTTTTTTTTCCATGCTTCTTCTTCAGGTTGCTGTAAATATGTTAAAACTCATTCAGTGTTTCAATTGACCCATTAGGAAAGGAAAATCTAATTCAATTAGACCATGTTCAATGCTAGTATCTTAAGTGGGTATCTTAACAATAAAAAAATCAAAATTAATAAAACAAGAGATGAGAGAAGGATTTGAGTATCTTAGATAAGATAGTTAAGATACTCTTACAAGAGTATTTTATCTACTTGTCAATTTATTATTGGTCTATTTTTGTATTATATTAAAATAATAATATTTTATTGTTAAGATACTCAATATAAGATACCTAACATTGTACATGCTTAAGAGATCCATGGCCCATTATGTATTAGGGTTTTCTTAGAGAATACCATATAAATATGTAATCCTTTGTTATCAATAAAATCATAGTTGAAAGAAAAGGAAAAACCTTGCTTCTGAAAACACGAGGGACTACCTCATAACCCTTGTTTTCGTTGTAGGATTTAGCCTCCCACGTTAGGAAGTCTAACAAACGTGAGTTTCGCGCTCTGTTGTTGGTAGACGGTCTCTTGGATCTTCATCAATCAGATGTTGAGCGTTCTTATCCTAGTGCCACTACACCATCTCTATATAAGGGCCAAGGATAAGCTCATCTGTCTGATCTCATGTTCATATACCAATGACACACACTGAAGTATGAAGTCACGCGTGTTACACACACCATCGTGCATGCACTGCCGATCAAGTCTGTTGCTTGTGAGACTCGCCTTGCCCTGGAGAAGATAGTTACACATCTCAAGAACATTACCGTGAAGGTCTAAACACTCAGAGGCCAATCACTTCACATCAATGAAGCTTGTCCACCAAGTCTTGATATCACTGCTCGTATTGGTAATACCTCACCAGAGCTGACCGTGTCGTTTTCCTCGACCCTTACTACTCTCATCGATGATCTTGTGATCGGTGATGAGGTTTTTGTACCCAACCATCTATTGTTGTTAGTGAAAAGGATGAGTCTTGATAAGCTAGGCAACAAAAACCTAGGAGAGGGACAACACGTGAATCGTTGTGAGTCGCACAAAGTAGTTTTTTCCCACAACAGCGTGATCAACGACAACCACACACCCCATGGAAACTTTGAGCACGACCCACCACCGCCCGCTTTATCTGCACTTGCCTTATTTCTTTCATGGAACAAGGAGAAGACCTCATCGCGAGTGATTAAGTGCGATTGCAAACATGTGTTTGTGATGGATTGCACGGCCTGCATGCGAACCGTCTATGGTGATCACATGAATGATGAAGAAACCGAAGGCCAACTGCTACTCATCACAGCAGAGTGCTCTCTCCACCACCAATCATAGCCACAAGAGATGAAGACCTCTCGCAAGGAGATAGACTGATAGTGAACCCAAGCACATCACCGAGCATGTGAGTCTTAACCGTATAACTCGTGAAGCTCGAGCGGACGATGACCGCGACCGTGGTTGAGGTAATCTGCAACAACATGTAAGCCTTCCACATCATGATATAGGATTTAACACCCACCACACTCGTACACTCGGGGAAGACTGTCATCTAAAGGAGGGTCTATTAAAAGGGAAACACGACAAGACCTTAGGTTTTGATGTTGCCATCAATTTGAGGTCCCAAACAGGAAGCTGTGAGAACATGATATCCTCAAATTCTTGCCAAGCACGTGGATTTGTTCATTGTGCCCTATCCTGAGCCGTATACACTATATAGCTGCGATCCGAATGAGTTATTAAGGTACACCAACGAGCTCTTGTATATACTTCTCTGTGATGTGGCCCAATGAGTATATGTCATGTGTTGTTGGGACGCCCATGAGAGTTTGATAAACGAGTACTACATTATGGGTTTCTCAGTACCTCTGTGTTCTGATTCTGGAATGATTTCTTAACACTCTCTCTTGCTCCCTAATGATATAAGGCAGCTAATGATGCAGACGTTTATGACCCTGTCATTGTGGAAATTACCCTAGAGCAAGTCGAGGATGTTAAGCGTGAGGAACAACTTGAAGAGATCGTATGGAAGCAACCCAATTATACCCCTTTCGAGATCACTTACAACCCCACTTTTATGCGATTTATTCGAGTTTTAGATGACGGGGTTAATGTGATGTCTCCATAATGTCGCTGAGTGCTTTTAGACTTATTTCGCTTGGTTGGCAAAATATATTGTGTCATATGCAAAAAGCAAATGATTTTTGTTGGGGATGCAGTGTGCAACTCAAACTTGAAGATGTATGGAGACCACGTGAAGATAGAAGTGGTTGCTAAAAATCAGGAAGAATTCAAAAAGAAAAGGAAAAGATCAAGATTTGGTGAATATTGAGAATATTCACTCCAACAGAATTTTGAATGGATAATAAAATAAAGGGATAAGATCAAATCTCTTATTGGACGTGATCTAGGGCTGAAGACGAAGGGGAAGAGGTGCATATAAATAGGTTTCATCATTGTAAATTAGGGTTAGAGCTTTTGAGAGAGAGTTTTTGAGAGAAAGACTAAAAAGCTTAATCTCGTCAGGGGTCTGTCCTGAATTGTTAGGGTCGTGTTTAAGGTTAAGAAATCTAGATTTAGGTTGGTTTCTGGGAGAGTAATTTTCAACAAAGTGAGAAGCTTTTGTAAGAAAAGTTCTATTTGAATAAATCTAGTTTTTCGTGTGTTTACAGTGTTCTGCGTGCAAATCAGTAATCTGTTCTGTCGAATTCTCTGCACTTTCAATTGGTATCAGAGCGGGACACCAACCAAATAAAGTGTTTATTCAAAATAGGTGAAGATCTTGGGTAGACATGGAGAATTCGCCACAGTATATAATAATCACCAACCCTCTGAAGTTGGATCCTAACAACTATGGGTATTAGAAGGTTCAAATGTCTCAACAGATTCAGAGTATTGATAGTGACGCATGGGTAGCTGTTGAAGAAGGTTGGGAACCTCCGGTAAAGCCTGACGGAACACCAAAACCGAGGAAACAGTGGAACTCAAAACAAAAGACAGAAGCAAAGTGGAATTCTAGAGCTTTGCTTGCAATTTTCAATGGACTTCACATTAATCAGTTTAAGAGAGTTCAAAGATGTACTACAGCAAAAGAAGCATGGGACATTCTTCAAGTGAGCTTTGAAGGGACGAGTAGTGTTAAGAGGACTCGCATA
>OVBA01006270.1:988-17437 GCA_900406435.1 Lepidium aucheri
ATGGTGGGGGCATTGGACAACATAATCTTTGAATCTTTCCCATGCATGTGGGAAACTCTCCAAGCGCTTTTGAGTGAAATGAAAGATTGCAGTGCGGAATTTTGCTGTACGGGAAGTCGAGTAAAATTTGTGCAAGAATACCTTCTTGCACTCGGCCTAAGACGTGATCTGACCGAGAGGTAGATGTTTCTCCCAATGTTATGCTTTTTCCGCGAGTGAAAACAGAAATAGCCATAATCTGAGTGCATCATTGCTCAATCCATCTATTTGGATAGTGTTGCACAACCTTTCAAACTCATCAATGTGCTCAAGGGGATCCTCGTATTGAAGTCCATGAAACTTGACTCGTTGGACCATAGCAATGAGGCTTCCTTTGATCTCAAAGGTCTGGCTCAGTACAGGTGGTGGGGTGATTCCATACTGCACATAGGATGTCTTTGGTTGATCAGCTGCTCCTATTATTCGTGGTTGTGTCTCATCAAGAGCATCAGAGTTGTCCTGATCAGTTTACTTGTTGGCTGATGAGGTAGCCATATCGAGGACAGGGAACAAGGAGTACGAAGGTCCTTGAAATCAGGTTCTGTCAAAGAGTGCAGATGCTGAGGTTGGGTTGTTTTTGGTGCCCTCAGTGTCAATTGGCGAGGGTACCTGCGAGGCCTGCAAAGACAGAAGCAACAACTTGTCAATAGGATTGGAGCTTGGTCCTTATGAATCCAAGCTGAGTGAAACACAGACAAGGTTTAATAGCAATGAAACTAAACCTGATCCTAAGACTAGCTAATTATAAATTGGAACAAGCAAAAACTGATTTGGCAACAGCGCCAATTTGATAACAAGGTTTTTGACCTATGGAATCAAATCATTGAAGCATGGTGGTAAGTAAGTGAATGTCGAACCAATACTTAGTAGTTACTTGCAATCAATCTACCTAATACTAAATCCTAGTTCAGGCAACCTATCAATATGTCACAAAGATAGGTTATGCTTTCATGAAAGCTTGCAATCTAGCCAATAGGACAAAATAGACTAAAAGACAAATTAAAAACAGAACATAAACATCAAAAATAGAGAAATGATCAATAAACAGAGCAAGATAAAGGCAATAAGCAAATCTAAGATAAGAAACATGAATCTAGAGGATAGGAGGTGATTGATCGGCGGTAAACTCGCTGATCCGACCTCGCCAAGCTACATAAGGCGATCCCTAGACCAGGATAAGCTAGATCAACCCATTCTCATGGTGAAGACCCCTTTCCAAATCCGGTTGATCCATTACCGTGCTAGCCACGATCATGCCAAATCAAAAGCTTAAAGTTCAGCCCAAAAACATTTAATAGCCGACCCACATGCTAGATCTCTCCTCGATGGATCAAACCATCACTCACATGGCACTTGGTCTCTGATTACCTTAGCGCTAGCTTTAGGTTTCGGCCCAAATGAGATCTCTCTTGATCAGGGAGAGATCAGCCTTAAGCTCGGCCATGTGAGAAGAGATCGGATCAGATCATTGTTCGCAAGGCGAGTAGATTGGTGATTCCNAGATCCACAAGGATCTACTCACTTCTCATGGCTTGAGAGTGGAGGATCAGAGGAGATCTCATTAGCATAAACATAAACAGCAATAAAATAAAGACCAGAAAGTAAAAGATGAAATTCAAATCAAAATAATTATATTAAAGCATAATCATAATCAACAAAGTACCTTAACAAGCATAAAAGAAAGCAACTAAAAATAGAGAGAGTTTTTTCGGCTAAAACATCAGATAACCTGCTAAGATAGAGATTAAGGGGTACTTATAGGGTCATTTGCATAACTCTAATGGTCAAACCGACCTAAGTCGGTCAACAAGAAATCTTGTCTTCGGAGTCCTTGCGCGAGCTTGGCACCGAGGAGGGGTTCTGAACTTTGCCCTCAGGAGTTGAGGCCGAGTGTAATGGATTTGTTTCTCCTCGCAGCAGATAGCTTGAGGCTTGTGACTGAGGCGTCTTTTCCTGAGCGTTCCGAGCAGTCCTCGCCTGCAATCCGCGAGGCAGCGATCCGAGTTTGCATGACTTCTTTTTTCTAGCAGCTGATCCAATCATCCTTACCTCGATTTTTAGCTCCTTTTCTGCTCCTTTTGCTCCTTTTCCTAGATAAATTCCAAAACTCCAAATGCAAATGCAAAAAATGCAAAACTAACCTAACGGATCTAAGTGCGCAGAAAATCTAGCTAAACGGATGCAAAACAAGCTAAAATAAGACCCTAAAACAATCAAAAATCACACACATCAGTACTGCACATGTCTTCGAAGTTCTTAATGTGATCCATAGGGTTCTCTCCTGGGAGACCGTTGAAGACATATTGCTTCACTAATCCAATCAGTTGAGGCTTGATCTCATAGTCTTGCCTCTGGATAGGTGGAGGTCAAATAGCAGACCTATTATGATAGTACGTGTGAGGTGTATCCATATCACCTATGGCTCGGCGTTGAGGCCTCTCTTGCTGCCTCCTAAACATAGCTAAATCTCTCTGCAATTGTTCAACCGTTTGCTGAACATCTTGATCTCTCAAAACAGCTGGCCGAGTTTCATGATCCTTAGGATCCTCCTGGTTTTTTTGACTCCTTGCTCTAGCTCTGCGATTCTCTCTTTCACCTCTAGCAAGTTCTTTGTTATTCAAACCAAGTAGATTCTCTGAACCTTGACTTCTTCGGTTCATAAACCTGAAACGAAAACAAAAACAATAACAATAACAAAAGTAAGTAAAAGAGTATAGACTTGAAAGCAAATCTTAATCAAAAAGCAACTAATTGATTCCCCGGCAACGGCGCCAAAAATTTGATGCGAGTCAGGTTTTAACCTAAAGCAATCTAGTGCAAGTACACAGCAATGAAGTAGTAGTACTTAAGGATCGTATCCACGAAGAATCAAGTGTTGCACTATCGACTATCGACTATATTTCTCAAGCTATACTAATCAGATTTTAATGATTAACTAGCAATTTAACAATGTAAACTATATATTAAAAAGCACCAGACATAGGGTATTCATCGAGAAGTAGGAATCTAACTAGGGAAACTATTTGGAACAATATTAAGCTCAATTCTCAACTTAAACAGAAAGGTATAACAAGCCTACTCTCAAAGCACTTGAGACTCTACTCGATAATCTAGAGATCCTAACTCTCGTTGGTTCCACATTATGAATAAGCATTAAAAATTAGGTTCAACTATCCACAATCAACCTAAACATCAGTTATCGCAGTCTAGGATTGATTGCTCATCTAATCTAGTTCATATTCCTAGCAAGTTTTTGGAATGCTAACAACCTAGGTTCATAGATTAGTTGATCAGGGTACTATAAGCATTAAGCACAAGAATTAGATGGAGAATACTCTTATTGGATTCGATTCTATTTTTCCCTAATCATTGATCCCTAAATCTCTAGAAACCCTAAACCTAATTAGTGAACTAGTCAGACATGGTTTGGATCAAAACTAAAGACATGATGAAAATAAACTGAAATTGCATAAAAATATAAAAAGGAAGTTTAGAGATTCTTCTCAATGTTGATCTCTCTCTCTCTCTCTAGCTTATAGAATAGCTCTCTAGTTCTCTGTAGATTATGAACCGGTTTAAAAGAAATAGAAAATAGAAGTATTTATATGTCCTCTAAATTTGGTGTAAAATAAGAAAATTAGGTATTTGCTTCGGATGCACGCTGATCGATCGATCAGTGTGGGGATCGATCGATCATTAACTTTTGTGTAATTGATCTCCAACATGTCAGGTTGATCGTGAGGTCGAGCAATGATCTGGCAAGAAGGTGGGTGCGATCGATCCTTGTTTTGATCGATTGATCGTAGGCCTATTCCGTAAAAACTTCAAGTAATGCTCCAAAACCATCCAAACAATGATCCAATGCCAATAATCCAAGTTCCTACGTTTTCCACCTAAAGGAAACATAAAACACAGACAAAAGACTCTAAAAGTAGGCATGTTATTGAGCTCAAAACGTGTAAAATAGAGGTATATCACGCATTCAGACCAAAATTCCAAAATCGGACGTGGACTAGTGTGATTGTGGGAAAATTGGAAGTCAGGGACACCCTTACTCCTCCCACGAGAAGAACCTGCAGAACCGCTCCCACCGCCTCCTCTTAGAGAATCAATCGACGATGGTGCATCAGTCCTCATCTTTTTAGAAGGTCGCGAATCTTCGCAACTGTTATCAGAAGGGACTTCAGCCAAGTTCCGAAGCAGAGCAGCTAAGGGTTCGGAAACCCTAGAAGAACCTCTAGAGGGTCGAGCGTTTAAACCCTCAAGAGCAGAACTAACACCAGCTTCAATATTAGGAAGCCTAAAGTCATCAAGACCCATTTTTAAAAGAAGAACGAAGAAAAAAGATAAGAAGAACTCAAAAGAAATTTGAAGAATAGAAGAATCCGGAAGTCGTCAAAGCAAGTATGAGCGGATGAAAAGTGAATGGTAAAAGAAGAAGAGGCACAGTATTTATAGAGAATTATTGAAATATGAAGTGACGCAAATCTGAAATAATGAATGAGCGCGAAGTAATCGAAGCGACATCACGCGGTAATAATGATGATTCGCATAAAATCGAGGCGACTATTCAAATGACCCACTGGAAAATTAACACATGGACCGAAGATTCTGGAAGATGAAACAACCTTTCCGACTCGGAAATTCAAGAATAGAATTTTCCGAGTCTGGGGGGGACAATTGTTGGAGGTGGATCCAAGATCCTATTGCGGTCCACTGAAAACAACGGGTCAAATATAAAAGAACCACCCGGTTGCAAGCACTAAGTCTTCAACTCGGATAAGATATTCGACTCGGCAAAATGTCTTGTCTCGGAAGGTTCTACGAACCTGAAGGGAAGTTGGATGACACGTCAGCATACAATAAACAGGAGTTTCCTCTTCTGATATTGAAAACTTCCACAAATCTAGCATGAATCTTAAAAGATTTAGTCTTATCATCAAGATTTGTAAATCTTCCTTTATTTTTTACACATGTAAACCGCCTCTATAAACTATAAATAGAGACACAATCTCTCCGCAAGGAGGATCGTCTTTTTGGACATTCGAAATTTAATAAGAACACCAATTCGGTATTCACATATCTTATTACTCAGTTAACTAAGCTCTTACTCTTGTTCTAACCAACAAGTATCCTTGCCCATTCTTCCCTGCTCTTTTAATCAGGAACCACCGTTTTAGCATCAACCGTGCTAACCCGGTTCCAACAAAATCAAAAATTATTTTTTCAAAAGACAAAAAATATTGTAAATTTTTGAATTTATTTTTTTTGTTTTAAAAAAAATTATTTTAGAGATTAATATTTATAAATACAAATTTTTTTATATAATAATTTTTTTAGATTTTTATTTATCTTGATTTCTTGTTTTTTTTGTTATTTACTTTCTCTTATCAAAGATTTCTAATTATAATTAATTTCAAATTATTAAGAAATAAAAAGAGACTTATAGTTTTTTTCTTATTTTCATTGTGAGATCAATCAACCAAAAAATATTTGTATCACCGGACAATGGTACACCTTACTTGAAAATGGGAAGCAAGAAATCAAAACAAAAATAATAAGCTTTTAGGATTCAATTTTCTTATAATAGATAAAAAAATTAAGTTTTTATATTTTTTTCAACAGCGATATTTTCCAAATTATTATTAAATATTCTCCTAATATTTAAATTTTTTATAAAAAAAGACCAGAAAAATAATGTTCGAAATTTTGTGCATAGTTCTTTTCTTGAGAAGTATGGAGATAGATTATACGAAGGAAATTTGATCGAAATTTGTAATTTTAATGTGCAAGATTCTAATAAACATTACAAAATCTCTGACCATAAATTTCAGATAAGATTAACAGAATGGATAACAATTACATTCATGGAACAACAATTTTGTCAAATACCTCTTGACATTTTTTTATTTCAAAATCATGAAGAATTAGCAAAATTGAAAGATACGTCCCAAGATTTGTACGGTTTAATTTATGACTTTTTCAAATTTAATATCTTATTATTTAAAGTACGGTTTCTCAAAATTACTCATCAACATGATTTTTTCACGTGTTAAATCCAATGATCATAAAATTTTTTATGTTTATATACTAAAAATAAAATAAAATATGTTTTTATAGATATTTATCTCTATCAAAAAATATTTATCTTTATACACAATTCTAACACAAAAAGAAATTATAAAATAAAAGTAAGTATAAATATTTATCTTTTACTAATTATAAAATAAAATAAATCCTAATTGAATATATTTATTGATATTTTAAAAAAGGAATTAAATTAAATAAAAAGTTACAAAAAAATTTAAATATTTCTATAATATTAACAAAAAAAAATTAAATTATTTGAAGTATAGTTTTTAATAAGATTCTTTTACGTGCCAAATTTAACAATCTGAAAATTTCTTTATTTATATATCAAAAATAAAAATAAAAAATATTTATATCTATTAAGAAATATTTATCCTTATTCAAAATTCTAACATAAAAAGAAATTGTAAAATAAAAATAAGTATAAATATTTATCTTACTAATTATAAATTAAAAATATATTTGAGTAGAAGATAACTTCTCAATATTTTTAAAATATATAACCTTAGCAAAAAGAAATCCTAATAGAGGATAATTGTTGATGTATCTCTCTAATACTAAAAAATCATCTATATAAATATTCTTAATTTGAAAAATAATCATAATCCAAAAAAGAATTTGTAACTACTAATTGTTGTATATACATAAGCAAGCATGTAGACAATTTCATGAAACTTTCAATATTTTCTTAGCTCTCTCAAACCTTCATATAGAAGTTTCAATACTGCTTGCTTGCATTAAAAAATATTTTTTACGTTATGACCAAAAAAAGACTTTTTATGTTATTAATTAATTTTGTTTTTTCATTTACATTCAACGACAAACAAAAGAGGTAAGTACTTAAACGAGATTCTTCCACATGTCAAATCCAAGGATTTAAAATTTTATAATATCCGGTTATATGAAGTTGGGTTTCAAAAGTTTGTAATCAATGAGATTCTTCTTGGTGTCAAATCTGATTATTTAAAGTTGGGTTTCAAAACTTAATAATTAACGAGATTCATCCCTATGTCAAATCTAACAACACAAAAATTTGGAGTATCCTATTATATAAAACGGGGTTTTAAAATTTAGTAATCAACGGGATTTTTCCACGTATCAAATTTAATGATCCAAAATTCATAAAATATTTATATATTTTAAAATATCTTTTGATGTAAATTATTAGATTTACCATGAAATATTTGTCTCTAATCACAATCCTAACATAAAAAAGATTGTAGATAATTATTTCTACTTAAAAAGTTAAAATTATTAAATTCTATTATATAAACTTTGATTTCAAAAGTGAGTAATCAACAAGGTTTTTCACATATCAAATTCAACGATTCAAATTTTTAGTGTCATATTATATAAAATGGGTTTCAAATCCTATTATATAAAGTTAGATTTCAAAAATTAGTAATTAACAAAAATTTTTAAATATTATCTAAAATATAATAAATTTGTATGTATATCTATATATATATATATATCCTATACTATAAAGTTGAGTTTCCAAAATTAATAATAAACGAGATTCTTAAATATTATCTTTTTTTGTCAACAAATATTATCTAAATATAATATGTGTGTATATATATATATATCAAAAGATATCATGAAACTCTGCATTGTACGGATCTAAATCTAATATATTTATAAATAATTATTTTATATATATTTTTAATTACGCAAGTATTCAAAATTATAATTACAAATCAAAAATACTAATCATTTTAGAATCAAAATAACAAAAAGAAAAACTAGGGATGGTTTGCAGAATAAGAAGTTTTCAAATTATAATTCACAAATTAATCATGCTACAATAGACCATTCATATTCAACAAACATTATAGAATATATACCAAAATAACGTTATTTTATATTTAAAAACTTTAAAAATTATTAATTTATTATTTCTCTTTATTTTTCTTTCTCCTCCTCTATTTTATTTACACTATATCATCTAAAAATAAACAAAAATGTAAATTTATTTTACAAAAAAATATATTTTTTTTTCTTCATATTTGAATATTTAAACTTTGCAAAAGTGACCAAAAATTACTAAAAATGAATATATTATTAAATAATTTTATAAAGAACACTATTGTGTTCTAATAGAACTTCTATTTTTTTTACATTATATGATGAAAATGCATATTTGTTTTTGTTTTGTGGTTGTTCTCCCTATTATACTATATAGACGTTTTATATATACGAACTGTAAATCGGTCATTAGTACACGAGTAGAATATTAAATATGATTAATTTTTAGTTTTAAATTTTTGTATGTTCATAGTCTTCATTTTTGTTTAAAAATGGTTATTCAACCATCTTTCCCAATAAAAAAACTAAAAAATTGTGAAACCTAAAACGAAAGAATAAACTGTCATTGTAAGTTGCTTTCTTCCTCTTGCTTAATTCCATCTCTGTAACTTATCAACAACATGTTACTCAGAGAAAGTATAACTCAATTTGACTTTTCTTGCATGCGATTTGGATTCTACTCACTCGGTAAATTTTATTAACACGATTTCATGTTGTTCCCGTTATTATAAAATTACATTATAGAACTATAAATTCTAGCCATTTTCTGGTGTTTCACTATTCCAGCAAACACATAACCATCTTCCATAAATGTAAACATAATCTATATAGAATGTGTGAGAATTTCTTCTAATATTATTAATATCTGGGTAATTTGTTGAGAATCAATCGATATCACCAAGAACACTAAAATCAAAAATTTCCAATTCAAAAGTTTTGGTAACTCATAAATTAGATTACTGTGTAATCCTTCTATTTGCTATAAATCTGCACCAATTATTAAAGTATTAAGGATATCATATGATTTTGTATTACCACATTTCTTCGATTCACAATCTAGGGTTTCAAACACTCAGTCAATTTTGAGAAGAAGATTGCAGATCTCATTACTAGTTTAGTGATGATTGTTACTGAGAATACAGAAAAAATTCTAGTAATTTCATACTAAAGTTGTCTACACTAGTTTGATCATTCGTGTAGATAGTTTCTTAATTTCTAAAAAGTAGATTTGTTATTATTACTTTATAGAACTATAAATTCCAGCCATTTAATAAAGTAGTAAGGATACCACAAGATTTTTTATTACTACATTTCTTTGATTCACAATCTAGTGTTTCAGATTCTCAGTCGATTTTGAGAAAAAGATTGCATATTCGATTATTAGTTTAGTGATGACTGTTACTGAGAATATAGAGGAAATTGTAATAATTTTATATTGAATTTTTTGTATAATAGTTTGACCCTTCACGTAGATAGTTTCTTAATTTTGAATTAGTAGATTTGTGATCTTTCCCAAAATAAGGATTTTGTGTAGTACTTCTACACTCGTTTGATCATTCATCTAGTTTGTGCTCTTCCCGTTATTATAAGTTTACAATATAGAACTATAAATTCTGGCCATGTTTCGATGTTATTTCACTATTCCGGCGAATACATAACTGTCTTCCATAAATGTAAACATAATCTGTATAGAATGTGTGTAAATTTTTTCCAATATTGTTGATATCTCCCAATATTAATTTGCATAGATATACTACGTGTGTAGCATGCCTACTATAATAATATGAGTAGTACTACTATATACCGTACTGCACTTACTTTTGGTTCCACTGTAGGTGTGGTTGTATTTTCCTTTGGCATTCCTCGTCCACGTCTTACATTTGGAGGATGCATGGTGAACTCATCTTGATTATTTTCAGGTAGTACTATATTCCCACCAACATAAGGAATATGATATATCTTTCCACCATATGATGAAGCCAATGCACGTAATAGGTACTCTACACATGCTAGAGATGGTATGTGCAAGTCGAGTTGGGATGCTATATCGATTGCATGGGAACAAGGAATCCCTTACTATCGATATTACTCACAAGAGCATCTACTTTCCCAAGCTGTACATAGAAGTATTCTCCAACCTGTGTGTGGACATTGAATTGTAGATCACCCATACAGATCGATGACTACAAAAGAAGTTGACTCATCCGTGTTGGTGTCAACGATGGACTTCACACTAGGGGTCAGGAAATTGGCATCCATGAGACTTATGGCATACCGCACTGCAAACCAGTTCATTACATTCATACGAATGTATTACATCATACATATAATGAGATATTCACGAGCCTCTTTTATCATAGCATTCCAGGATTTAGCTATGTTAGTATCCATTATATTGAATCGGATACCCTTGCAATGGCTCCTCGCCCAGTTAAAAAATCTTGCATTTGGTATATGTAGAAGTTTTTAATTATATTCAAACAACAGTAAAGTATTGTTTTACGACTAACCTATGTTCATAAGATAGGCAGCACATCCAAAGTGTATTTCATTGATTTCAATGAAAAAATTATTAAATTTAGTAATTGTATACGCTCTTGCTGCTTGTGACATCAATTTTTCGAGATTCTTGGTCTTAAATTTAGCGAGTATGTAGACATGCTACTCATATAGACTGACTACACATAATAACATTCTATATTCGTATTACTAATTACAGAAATAATAAATATCAATGGATTGTAGCTCTCATAACTTGATGAGTTGTTAGAATTGTCGTCCGACATTTCAAATTATATGTATGGCTTTTCTTTGTGTTATGCTATTGGATTAACGATGGGTTCTTAATTTTTAAAATAGAAAGATATGTGATAATGTTAAAGTACTTGGTTATGTTATTGATTTGACAATGAATAGTATAATACATATTCAAACCTTATTGAACAAGCTTCAACTAATCTTCTCTCCTCCAACTAGGTAATTCATGATATTAACACAATTTATTTTTATAAAAATTACACAATTTAATTGGGGCAACTTGGACATTTACCTTCGTCAAATAGTAAAAATGGTTAGTTTATAGGTTTACAAAATTTGATGGTCATTTTCTTTATTAATATGTAAAACATGGTTATTGAGCCTTATTTCCAAAAAAACTAAAATATTTAAAATTTTGATTAAATTATGGGTTTTTAAAATTTTTAGAAAAAAATAGATAAAAGAATTAAGTAAGAAAATCCGGATATCTGAACCAGATCCAAACCTGAATCCGAACCGAATTCGATCCGAAATAGGATATTTAAAAAAACTGAACACGAGTCGAACCCAAAATTTATTATTCGAACCCCAAAAATACTTAAACGAATATTATATAGATAAACCCGAAATCTCAAAATTCAAAAATCTTATCTGATTGGTTCAGGTACACGAATGTCTAGACTTACGAAAATAGAATTTGTGTGATTAATCTTGTTTAAAAAATTATATTTTTTTCTTTTTTGTCCTCATTGAAAATTTACTGGATTGTGTTATAATGATTAAATTTTTTACTGTATGTTCATGATTTTGCATTCTTATAAATAAAGGAAAAAGACGTTTTAACATCTTTGCTTTATAAAGAAGACGGTGCTAATTTTCAAGGAGACATTGGATGAATAATGTAAAATATAAAATACTGAATTTCATAACAAATTATGTCAAGCTTTTGATGCTACGTTTTAGATTTTTCCAAAATTGTTGTCGGTTAATATAAAGTAAGGACCTATGAAAGAAGAAATAACCACAATTAGAAGCAAATAAAAATTTTAATTGTTATATCATAAATCATGTTTTATATAATTAAGTTCAAACTTTTGTAGAAGTTTAATGGTATATTAGAATTACACCCATGCTATAGCATGAGACTTTATTACTTTTTAACCCGTGTTTATTTGGTTCTTAGATCCATATTAATATTCTGAATATTGTTTTAGAGACAAAAACCAAACCGAAATTCATTCGAATTAGAGAAATTGAACTCAAAACAAACCCGAGAATATATTCTAATAAGTCTTCAATCTTTGTATTTGAGACCTTGAACCCAAACCGTAATCAAATTTTAGTTTTTCTATTAAATATTTTTTAGGTTTGAATTTTTATATAAAATACACGAATCCGGACTTGACCTATACCGTACCAAACTCTATCAATAAAAATAAAAATATCGGAATATGTCTAAACCAAAATAACTAAAATATCGAATTAAATTAACTGAATCTGACAAAATAACAAGTATACTAAATCTATGCCACTGAAGAATTGAATTCAAACTCGAATCGGAGCCGAATCAATAACCGAATTTATAACCGATATGTTTTTATTAAATTGTAGTTATTTTTTCTATTAAATCTATATTAAATTTGAATTTTTATATAAAAATCTGTAACAATACTTTAAACCTATTTTTAAGAGTAATTATGAATCTTAGATTAAGTATCTCCCATTTTAATATATAAGATACGATTTAAAATATATATATATATATTGCAAATGCAGTTTGTTGAGAAACAATACCGGTTACTTTTTGGTTTAAAAAATAAGCTTAATATCCATGCCATAAAAAAATAATTTCATCAACAGTATGATGATATGGAGATTTTTCCTTAAACCAAATGTCAAAGTTAAAAATGAAAGCATCATTGCCTAAGATTTTTCTTACAGGACAAATTAGACATCAGCCATCTTTAGATAAAATACTATTATGCATTTTTTAGTGTCCATGTAATATCATAATAGTACCAGATATATGTGTATAGATGTGCGAGTGTGTTTTAACTTTTAACAAAGAGGTCTAAAATTGAAGTGCATAGTATGTATTAGAATATGTAGACATCAAATATTGACTAAAGTAGTTGCCGAGTTTTTTTTTAATATGGTGATTTAGATGACTCAGTTAATAATTCTGATATCATGATATTGATGCCTCTTCCTACTGACGAAATATTTAAAAGGGACTGACGAAATATTTAAAAGGGATTTTAGGAAGTTAACTTTAGACTATAGATCATGTTTTATCAATCTAATTGTTGTAAAAATGCAAACCTGGTTGTAGTACTTAACGGGTCAATAGAGCAAATACTCAAACCAGTAGATTACCAAGCTTGGTTTACATACACTAGAAAACAAGAAAAGAAAGCTTGCATACAGATTTCGAAAGCTTAAACCACATGAGACCTTTTTGTTCAAGAAATTGCAACTACAAGGAATTTTCACTCAAAATTTATGTGGTTTCATGTGACACAAACTTCATGAAAGAGACAGCAGAAAATGCTAAGATAAGAAAAAAAAAGGGAAAAGGAGGTTAAGGGACAGAAGACTAATGGTAGAGGACAGCTCACTCTCTTATTGACATTGACTTCGTACCCAACTTTTTAATTTGTTATCATTGTGACTGCTAATACCTAATAGCTATACACATCCTATTCACAAATTCTTTCAAATCAACATCTCCGACCTTCACCGCATGCCTTAAGACTTTCTTTTTGTTTGGGGCAAAAACATTAAGAGGAAACTCTAAAATAAACCACTAAAAGATAAGAGAACAGAGATTAAACAAGCATATAAGATATCTATCTTGCAATTACGTCAACGTTTTCTAGAGATCTAAAGAGAATTTCAGAGAATGAACTGTGTTGTTTATTGAAAACGATTAGTGTACATATAGTATTCACATATAACTAACAACCTAAATATCTGTTATATAGTTTTGATTATATGTGAACAATCTTAAATAACAGGAACAGACTAAGTCACGTTGAAGATATCGCTGATGCAGATAAATAGTAGCAAACTAGCTACTCCATTACTCCCCCCTCTCCCTCAAGTTGGAACATACAAGTTATGTATGCCTAACTTGCACTTGAATGTACTAAATCCATCTTGTCCAATAGGCTTCGTCAAAATATCAACGAGCTGAGTCTTAGACGTGACATGCTTGAGACATATGTTTTTAGATAGAACCTCATTGCGAACAAAGTGACAATCAAACTCAATATGCTTTGTTTTTTCGTGAAACACCAGATTTGTAACAATGTAAATTGCATATTTGCTGTCACAATAAACTCTCATCGAATGTGTATGTGAAACTCCAAGTGTTTTTGGCATTCTCTTTATCCAAATTAGTTCTTGAACAAGCATAGCAGCAGTTTGATATTATGCTTATTCAGAAGATCAACTTACAGTCTTTTGTTTTATGGTTTTCCATGATACTGGTGAGCCTTCTAACTGAATAAAATAACATGTGAGAGATTTGTGTGTGATGGGGAAACTTGTCCAATCAGCATCACACCATCCTGTAACTGTAAAATCTCCATCTACTTGCAGTAGAATTTCTTGTCTCGGATCGGATTTTAAATATCTAACCACACGTAAAGCTGCAGAACAGTGATCATGTCTTGGTGTTTGCATAAATTTTTCAAGGATATGCACATCATAAGCTATATCCGGTCTGGTCACACCTAAGTAGATAAGTCTACCTAACAACCGGCAATAAGGGTAAGGATCAATCAACAACTCTGATTTTTATATCGCCAAAGAGTTGTTATGTTCAATAGGGAACGCTGCAGGTTTAGCTCCCAACAAGCATGTTTCAGCAATTATATCTAAGATATATTTTCTTTGAGAAAAATATAGACCTGAGTCATTCCTTACAACCTCAATGCCAAGAAAATATTCGAGTGGTCCCAAGTCCTTCATGTGAAAACATGATGCCAAGTAGTCCTTGAATTTTTGTGTCGATTCTTCGTAACTACCATTGATCACTAAATCATCAACATATACCAGAATTTGAATCCACACATCTCTTTTATGAAATGTAAACATAGAATAATCAGCTAAAGACTGGGCAAACCCGTTGTCTTTAAGAGCGGATGAGAGTTTTGCAAACTAGTATCTCAGAGCTTGCTTAAGGTTGTAGATTGATTTGCGAAGATGACATACCTTGTTCTTATTATTCAACTCAAAACCAAGAGGCAGTTTCATGTACATTTTTTCCTCCAAATCAACATGGAGAAAAGCACTGTACATCCATTTGATGTATATCGCAACCTTGTTTGACCACAACATCAAGAAAAATTATGACTGTTCCCATCTTAGCAACCGGACAGAATGTTTCTGCATAATCCTCTCCTTCTATTTGTTTATTACCCAAGGCAACAAACCTAGCTTTGTACCTCTCAACTTGTCCATCGGATTTGAATTTAACTTTAAAGATCCACTGACTTCCAATTGTTTTCGTTCCAGTAGGTAAAATCCTCTACTGTCCATGTTTTGTTCAGCTCTAAAGCTCCATATCCACAACTTGTTTCCATTTATCGTCCTTCATAGCCTCTTTGAATGACTTTGGTTCGACTGCAGAAATTACAGCAGCAACATATGTAGTATGTTGAGCTGAAAACGGTGTGTACTATTTGTAGCAGACAATGGATAAACAAAGTCTCTTCATCTGACACAAAACTGCTCAAAGTGTTCTGATATATACGCATTTTAGCATGATTTAGGTGTCATTTTTAGTTCATTTTCCATACATATTTGTTGCATTTACATAGCATTTGAGTCATTCGTAGTTTGTTCACATAGGTTATATTTGCATAGCATACACATTGCATTTAGAGTTGTTTTCAGGAAAAGTTGAGACTTGGATTGCATGTCAATGGGACTTCAATTGCATATCAACGAGACTCGAATTGCATGTCAACGGGACTCAAATTGTATGTCAATAAGACTCAGATGTGAAACCACCAGGACTCTGATCACGAATCCATGGCGACTCGAATCACAAACCCACGACAACTCGGATGACGTAGTGCTGCCAGCAGATCGATTCATGACGGAACTTGTGTCACGACAGCCCAGCATGGCGTAATGAACCGGATTGTTTTCTATTTTCTTTAGGTTTAATGGGGGATTAGTATACTTCCTTTGTGTTACGAAGACTTTTTATTTAAGTTTTACCGCTGCTTCATAAACCTTTGGAGATTTTCGTTGTTGTAATCTTAGAACAAGAATTCCATTTTGTTTTATGATCTTTTAAAATTCAATTTCAGTTTATTTTCATTCTAGTCTACCTTCTGAATTTTATGATCATGTCATCCACTTTGATTGTTGTTTTGATTATTTCAACCATGGTTTCTAAGTAATTAACATAGGGTTTCTAAGGGAACGGACTAGACCAGCGTAGATTTTAAAGTTTTCTAAGTCGCTTAAGAATATAATAGTATAGATATCAATTGTTTTGGTATTGTTAATGTGTAACACCCCACTCCCAACTCTGGAGACGGTGTGTTATTAAGTGCCAAAAATAATACTTTATTAATTAAGTTTGATAATGGTCCCAAAATCTTACATAAATTTATTCAAATAAAAATGTTCCGAAAATATAAGAAAATAACTTTGAAGGAAAACGTCATTTGGGAAAGATTAAATAACGAGAAATAAAACTTCAATAACTTGGGAGACTCGAACCCGCTACTCACG
>OVBA01006271.1:0-17434 GCA_900406435.1 Lepidium aucheri
AAGATAATAATAATACTTCGTTTTATAAAAATAAATTTTTAATATAATATTCTTTTATATATAATACGATTAGTAATAAAAATTACTTTTTGTTAGAATTAATTTTTTAACAATTAATATTCCTGATTTCTTTTTAGATTAAGATTTCTTTTATGTTAGGAATTCTTTTTTGATTAGGATCTAAATATTGAAGAAATTTATTTAAAGATATATTTTATCTAGTTTTTCAAAAATAAATAAATCCAGGAAAATTTTGGGTCATTGGATCTGACACGTGGAAGGATCCTGTTAATTACTAACTTTGAAAAACCCTTCTTTATATAATAAGATCACCTATTTGCAATCTTAATACTCGTGTTTATGTTTTGGCTAAGACCAGATTGTAGGATCAAAATTTTTAAATTGGGAAAGAAGTAGTCTTCATAATAATTGGCTGAGGTGTTTAATAATTATACACATTGCAAAAATACAACTTCTGGTTTGGGATGATAGCATCTGATAGTAATGGTATAGCTCTTTGGTTTAGAATGGATAAATACAAAGGTCGGTATTCAATTGAAGAAGCAGAATTATCGGTACTTTTGTGGACTATACAATATATGTGGTTCATATTTAATTAAAAAAGTATAGACGGTAAAGTAAGCCATGTTGGTTTGTAAAATGTCACCGGACAATCACACTGAAATGGTCTAGTGTTTGTATTAGATTGCTGCAACAATATAAAAAATAAAAATCATATATTTATATGACTTGCAAATTTCTTATAATATATTGTCGTATTTTCTAAGTTCTAACTTAGTACTTAACATTTGAAAGGTTTTTTGGTTGTCAAGAACTGAGCATTAGAAGTTAGAGACACTCATACATCATAAATCAAATATATGATCAATGAAGCCTCTTTCATCTGTAAGATCAATTGGAGACTGCATTTTGCCATTGCTACACATTGCTCAGTTAACATAGTGGTTAAAATCTGATTGATCATATGACTAAACATGATTGATCTATGACTCGAGAACTCTTTGACTAAATAAGCATTAGTATGTACTCACCAAAAAAGGAATCACTTGAAAATATATGAATGACCTCTAATAGCAACTCAAAGTAGCACAGTGTGTACTCTTCAGCAATATAATATTACTTAGCAAAAACAATCAAATTTATACGAAAAACCAAATGAGAAACTCACATCAATATAAAGCTTCTTCCAAGCGCATTCGCGTATCTTTCTAGTTGGAGTTTATGATGAATGCATCAAACGATTGACATAGGTCTAGTTAAGTGATTTTAAAAGCGAAGGCAACCTTCACAAATATGTCTTCGATCACTGTCATCATGTCCCATGAAAGTGTGAATATCGCTCCTAGATAATATTCCGTCTCAGCAACTTGACATCTCTTGATTCTCTCACCAAGGAGCATGATAGAAGATCCTATAATGACATCCAAACAATTAAGACTAAAAGCAACCATCAAGATCATGCAACTAAATAATTATTGATTCTGAACAATACCTCAGAGATAAGAACTTGAGGATATGACAAAACAACTCTGTAGGAAAATTGTTGAAAACCCTAGTTTCTATTCTCTTTACACCATTTCTATCTTCGTTACTATCTTCCTTTTGATCTTCATCCATCTCTGCATTGTTTGTTTTTTTCTTTCTCAATACATTGCCGATTGCATAAGGTTCTTTTGTCGTTTGTTCATCTTCTTTCTTCAATAGAAACAAACAAAACACCAAATCATCAATGAAATTTCAAACTTTCATAGGAAATTATAAATCAGAGTAATATACAATTCACAATGGACAAAATTACAGCTTTTTCAAAGATTCGTATAAATATGCATCATAAGATTCACCAAACCTAAATTCAACTTAATAAATCACAAATACAAAGTAATCACGAATTAACCGCACTTCATTTTTATTTTTTGTTGAATATTATATAATTTGCGTATTTTGAAATCCGACCCGCTTTTCGAGTAAACAATCAAGCCCTTAGTATATATCTAGTGATATTACTTAATAATAAACAAATAAAAGTATCCTAATTACAAAATTAGCCTTTTGTCCCACAATGTTAAACCACTTTTTTTTTTCTTGTCAACTTTATTCAATTACAGAGACATCGAAAATATAGAGAAGATACATTGTCCACAAAAACTTGATGCCTAAATAACTCTCTAACACTACAGACTAGATAATCTGCCTTGTGGTTGAGCGCTCGTGGGATCAGAACTATGGTAGACACATATCTAGATTTTTCATCGCCTCCAATTTTTGCTTTAGTTTTTCCACCTTCTCTTTTCCTGGACATATATATTTTTTCCTCCACCTTTATAATTCTCTTCTGCAGTTGGATATCTTATCCGAGATGCAGTTTCCTCTTAAGTTGGCATTCCAACCCATTTTTATAGTATTTGTAAGTCTACCAATCCATCTCCTATCAAAGTTAAACCATAGTTTCCTTACATTAGTGCTATTTTTCATCTCTGCCAGAATCGGCTGTGGTATGACCTCATCATTATCAGGTATTCTACTTTAGTATTAGGAACATCGAATGCCACTCTTCATTCCCAAAAGTTTGTCTAGTTTGCATCTTATAATTTTATTTTGTCGTACTCTTCTCCAAGAATATGTATTGCCGATACATGGGAATTCAAGAAAACCATAGTTCCTCAACATCATATTAAAGGGGACAAAAGAGCTTAGGTTCCTCATACGTCCTTCTTTCTTTACATGATTTCCAGAAATTTCATTAAAATCTCCTATTGTAAACCATGGCTTTGCTCAATGTACTCCGAATCGAATAAGCCTTTCCCACACCGGTTCTCTCATATGGTTAGTAGGCTCTCAGCAAATAAAAGAGATGAATAATTTGTTTCCTCTTATATCTAAGGAAATATCGATAATATTTTTGTCTTTGTGGTTTAGAATAACATTGTAATTGTTTGGGTAAAAAAGTACTAATCCACCACTTGCTCCTAATGGTTCAACCGTTATTAAATTATCCATATGTAATTTGCCTAATAAATCTTCCATGAATTTATCTTGTCTTTTTGTCTCCATTAAAAATAAAAAATCGAACTTAACAACTATATAGATATCATATAAGTAGTTAATAGTAATTGGGCTTTCAATACCCTGACAATTTCACGAAAATACTTTAATCATAAATAAATAATAAAAAATATACTAACTTGCGAGAAGTTGCACTATCGCCTCCTTTCTTGCCTTTATCAGACTGTTCCTGGGAATTTGCCACCGTGTTAATGATGTCATGTTTCTTTGAGTTAACTCCCTTCAGTCACGATAAAGCCTTTTGGCCTTTTTCACTTTCCATGGATGAACTTTAACTCACTTTAGAATCGGCCTTTTTTGGAGGCGGCAAAGGTGGTTCTCTCGCCACTGAATTCTTCTCTCCAGCTTGTGTTCTCTCCAGTCTTTCAGCCTTTGTATTTGTGCCATACTCTTTGAGTCTTTCTAGATCCTCTATAGTTAGAACCGGTGGAGCCTTGTCACTTTTCTCTTTTTGACTTTTAGATAGAAGGTCATACTTCTCACCTTGAGATTCTGTCTTACAGGATTCCTTTTGTTTCTCCTGCAATGTATTCTTAGACAAAAGAAATGTAAGTTTGTTCAAAGTTACCTCATCACCATCAGATTTTGGGTTTGAAAGTTTTGATTTCTTGGTTGAGGAATATGCTTCAGATGGGTTATCATTGTTGATAAATCTCTAAGGGGAACAATTTCGATCAACATCTTCCTCAATTTCACTCTTATGCTTGGTTTTCCTTGAAGTTGATTCTACCAAATTTGTAGAACCAAGTCCTTTGTGTGTTTTGCATCAGGTCTGAGTGACTTTTTCTCATCTATCTTCCCTTTCTATTTTGGCACGTGCATCATCTTCGCCTTTTGCTGATTAAAGTTAAAACCATATTGGTCAAACGGGCGAGGTCATGATCCCTTATCTCCTATTCCTTCATATTCAGGTCTCTCGTTATTAAGAGCTCCTTTGTAACTCTGATGTTTATCAGAGTATCTTTCGTTGCGCTTCGGTTTCTCTGTTTGCCTACTCTATTCTCATGATTCATTGGTCTCTTGTAAGACAATCTCCATTTAATTCTTATGATTTATTAGAGCATCCCTATTAGTGAACCCTAGTGAGATTCACCGAAAAGAAAAAGAAAAAATAATATTAAAAAATTGGAAAAAAATAATATTAAAAAACCTGAAACCGACCAATCCGGGTTCCTCACGTGGCGAACCCGGATGGGTCGGTTTTAATTTTTTAATATTATTTGTTTTTTTTTCCAATTTTTTAGTTTTTTTGGTGAACCCCACTAGGGATTCACCAATGTAGATGCTCTTAATCTCTCATGTGAGTGGGTCCGCCACTGACACCACCATCTTTTGGGTTTGTTTCCTTATAAGACTTGACCTTCTGTCGTTTAGCTAACCTTGGGTTTCTTTACCGAATTAGTTTTGAGTTCCTGTTCTTAAATTTCATATATAGTAATGGATCCTCCATCTTGATTTTGATTAGTTCAGAATTGCCTTGACATATTCTTATAAGGTATTTAGATCCTGTAAACTTGAATAAAAACAAAACCAGAAACCATTGACATCCTAAGACACATTTTATATTCAGCCTCAAACCATCATCAGATATGCTTAATAATATTCCTTTAACTAATTTGGATTTCCAACTCTGAGAAATGAAGTTCCTCCTCCAATGTATTGTTCTGGAGAAATGTCCTGTATACTTTTCTGAATGAATCTCCGATCCTTACTCTTCTTTTTAACCTGCATAACAGTCAGATTCGTCCTTCTTAGGAGAATTGATGTTGACGCAAACAAAAAATTTAAGAGGAAACAAAACTTTCTAGATTGAAATAATCACATCTCCGTCTCCATACGTTGTGAACGTATTGTTAATTTGCAAAAACATCTTAGAGATAAACTCTCGCCGGTCGCCCCAGAAATCACCATTCACTAGAAATCGCCAAAATTATATTATTTTGTTAAACAATATATTAGAAATTTAACTTTTTGTAAATTTTGTTCCCTTGTACTAGATTTCTTTCCTATTACAATGAAAAAGTACAATCTAAAGAGAAATAATACTTGATATTTTTAAAATTCATAGAGAATGCTATAATTTAATTAGAAAGGATAGCTAGTAAAATTAAGGATGAGAGTAAGAAAACATAGTTAGTAGACAATGCTATAATATTTTCAAAGTGCTGTAAATACATTACATCAGGTAACACCATTAAATTATGTAATTGTTGGTTTAAGGATATATATAATAAGTGATTATTTATGTTCATGATTATTTGAAAAGACGTTGGAATTACAATAAGTGATTGTTTTATGAAAAAGTTGATTAAGAGAAAAAATGATGGCTAGGGCACGAGTGAAGGACGATCACGACGTGATTATGACTGACGTGGCTTTGCAAGCGGATCCTCCGGACAGATCGGCAACAAGTTCTATGAAGGTGGTGGATATGTGTGTGGTTGATGGATCGTTCTCGAGTTTTATCAAAGGTGGTGGATAGGTGTGTGGTTGATTGATCATTCTCGAGTTTTAGTGAGGCATTGATGGATGATGTGATGAAGAAGGTTGGTGCAATTTAGACAAAGGGTCAACTATTCCCAATCCTGGTGATAAGCTTTGGTCGCATGACTTTGGGTCTTTGGTGACTCCAGGGCAAACCTTGATCGGTAGTAATGGTGATTTGAATTTCGTGGGCGGTGAAGGTAGGGTTTTGATGGCAAATGGAGTTGAGATGGCCATAGACAAACGTGTTATGGAAGAAACTATAATTGACGCGGGTGAACAAGAAATGCCACTCGTGTCATATCTAACATGGTCCACAAGGCCAAATTGTGAATGTTTTGGCTGCAAGTACTCATAAAAACATTTGTTCGATTTTGTCTTGGAAAGAGAATTTGAGTTAATAGAAGTGAGAATGGTGAAGTCTATGATGATGTGATGTTTGATTCTTTGGAGATGATTCCTCCATTGGCGACTTTTCCAAGTACGAAAGAGATGGATTTGGTACCTATGGTGTTTAAGGAGTCGAATTTGGTGAACAATGATGAGGAAGGTATGCTAATAGGAGGTGTATTAAGAACTGGTCCAGAAGTGGGTAAGCCTTCATAAGCTGGAAAGATTGCTGGTACGAGTGTAGGGGCTTCTCAATACTAGTTTGTCATGTTACAAAGGATTTTGTCTAGCAAAGAATGAGAGTGGATTTCCCATAAGGAAAAACGGGTGAGGTCGTGGTATTGGTGGATGAGGACATGATCAAAGCAATATATGCTTTGTAGGATAACTGCATGTACGTTAAAATGTTGGGTTGTAGCGTGAATATTGTCGCTATGACTAGGAAACTTCGTGAAGTTTGGAAGGCATAGAGTTCAATGCATGTCATTGATTTACCGAGGAATTTTTTCTGGTGTGATTTGGGGTCGAAGAGGAGTACCATGCTGGAGGATGTTTGGGAGCTACCTTCTAACACAAGCATGATACCTTTCTTTTGATCCATGTTACCATGATCCGTACGACTTTTGTTTGGATTCGTATTGACAAATTGCCCATGTCCTTTATTATGATTCGATCCTTATAGGGATAGCAAGTTGCTTTGGCACACCAGTTCATATAGATAACTCTACACTTAACTTTGTGCGTGGTCGTTTTGCAAGGATCTGTGTGGATGTGGATCTTTCTCAACCATTGAATGGGTCCATTACTATCAATGGTAATCGCTATTTTTCTGTGTATGAGAACTTTTCTCAATCATGGTGATAAGCTTTGGTTGCACGTCTTTGATTCCTTGGTGACTGCAGCGCAAACCTTGATCGGAAATAATAGTGATTTGAATTTCGTGGGCAGTGAAGGTAGGGTTTTGACAGCAACTAGATTTGAGGTGGCCTTGGACAAACGTGTTATGGAAGAAACTATGATTGACGCGGGTGAACAAGAAATACCACTCGTCTCACATCTTTGGAGATGATTCCTCTGTTGGGGGCATTTCCAAGTACGGAAGAGATGGATTTGGTACCTATGGTGTCTAAGGAGTCGAATTTGGTGAGCAGTGACGAGGGAGGTAAGCTACTAGAAGGTGTATTAAGAACTGGTCTAGAAGGGGGTAAGCCTTCATGGGCTGGAAAGGTTGCTGGTACGAGTGTAGGGGGCGGCTCAATACTAGTTCGCCGTGTTATAAAAGATTTTGTGTAGCAAAGAATGAGAGTGGATTTTCCACAAGGAAAAATGGGTGAGGTCGTGGTATCGGTGGATGAGGACATGATCAGAGCAATGTATGCTTTGTGGGATAACTACATGTACGTTAAAATGTTGGGTTGTAGCGTGAATATTGTCGCTATGACTAGGAAACTTCATGAAGTTTGGAAGCCATTGAGTTCAATGCATGTCATTGATTTACCGAGGAATTTTTTCTGGTGCGATTTGGGGTCGAAGAGGAGTACCTTGCTGGAGGATGTTTGGGAGCTACCTTCTGACACAAGCTTGGTCCCCTTCTTTTGATCCATGTTACCATGATTCGTATGACTTTTGTTTGGATTCGTATTGACAAATCGCCCATGTACCTTTATTATGATTAGATCCTTATGGGGATAGCAAGTGGCTTTGGCACACCATTCAGATAGATAACTCTACTCTTAACTTTGTGCATGGTCGTTTTGCAAGGATATGTGTGGAGGTGGATCTTTCTCAACCATTGAATGGGTCCATTACTATCAATGGTAATCGCTATTTTGCTGTGTATGAGAACCTTTCGAATATTTGTTCTCCATGTGGTATGTTTGGTCACTCCTTCACGTATTGTCCACAAGCTCATAAAGTTGTGGTAGGTGATTCCCATCTTCAAACTTCTGTACCGACAATTTTTTCTGTAGCTCCGAGCTCCACAGTTGTGCTCCCAAGAGATGGATTCACGTAGGTATGAGGGAGGGGGGTAAAGGTGGGAAACCTTTAGCATCTTTCAAAGAATCTTCTCCTGGAGGTTCAATCAAAGAAAGTCCTAATGTGCTAAAAGAGATTTTGGGTTTTAGGTCCCAAGATAACATCACCTTAATGAACAAGTGTGGTAATTTGAGTGTTGATCATAGTGTGGAGGAGGTAAATGGTTCGGCTCCAGATCCTTTGGAGAATCAGGAGAATGTATTACCAAACACCTAACCCTTAAAGAATGCAATAGCTCTGGTGAATACTAGAGATATTGGACTGAAGCGAGTTTTTGGCTCGGTTCGACAAGGTGTTAAGGGTAATGTTAATGGAAATCGGGCTAGGGGCACTAAACAAGCTGTGGATTTTGAGGCTAAGAGTAAGAAGTCATCACCTACTTTGTCTAGTGGTTTGGTTCTTGGTCCACCCTTGAGTGAGCTTGTTGGTACGGGGTCAATGTCGTTAACTTTGAAGGCTAATTCACTGGCTCCGGTTGTTGGTATGAGATCTTCTTTGGTTTCAGTTGTTCAAGGAGACTCAGGTTTAAATAATTTAGATGGTAATGCAAAGTTGCAGCCCCAAGTTTTGAAACCAAGTGAGGATTTAGTGCCTACAACGGATGGGTGTTCGTTAGGTATGGCATTGGAAGCTGTTGATTCGAGGGGAAAGGAAAAATCCATTGTGGCTTAACAACCGGCCCCGGTAATTCATGTGTATAGTTTGGAATTATTGTCCTTGATGATTAATTGTATTTTTTGGAATTGTCGAGGCGCAAATAAACCTAATTTTCAGAGGTCGATTTAGTACTTGTTGAAGAATTTTAAGGTTGATATTTTAGGAGTGTTTGAGACTCATGCTGGTGTGATAGGGCCCGAGTGATATTCCATGGGCTTGGTTTTGATCAGTCTTTTCACATTGATGCAGTAAGGCAAAATGGTGGTTAATGGCTTCTTTGGAGAAACAGTGTTGGCCTGGTGAGTATTGATGACTCTTTGGATCAATTTATCCATGCTAAGGTGACGACGGGGCTGGTATCTTTCATACATTTGCATTATATGCTGATCCATCGGTGAGTCGGAGGAGTGACTTGTGGGATTTTTTATATAATGTTGTGTCTGTGGTGAATGAACCAATTCAGATTGGATGGGATTTCAACACGATTGTGTGAGTGGACGAAAGAATGGGTGGCAGTGGTAACTCATCTCAGGATTCACTAGTTTTGTTAGACTAGATTAATAGGTTATCGTTGATTGATATGGGTTTTAAAGGTAACAAGTTCACGTGGAGAAGGGGTAGAGAGGATAAACATTTTATGGTTAAACGGCTTGATATAGTTTTGTGTTGTCCGAGGTGTAGACTTCAACGGCAGGATGCACACGCCACTTTATTTTCTCCATTGATCAATTGTAATCGCAACGTTGTCTTTTTTGATTTGAAGCTGCTTGGTTACAACATCCTAGCTTCAAAGAGCTCTTGGGTGCATCTTGGTAGAGGGACCTTAGCACCCCAAATGCTTTGAAATGTCTTCAGGGAACAATAAAAAAAGGAACCGGGAATTTTTTGGTGATATCCATCGCTGGAAGGATAAGTTAATGGAGAAGATTAAAGCCGTCCAAGCTTGTATTAATGTTAACCTGAGTGATGTGTTGCTGGCCGAGAAAGAAAGGCTATTGAAGGATTTCGATGTCACTTTGGAATAAGAAGAGATGTTGTGGTATCAGAAATCTAGAGAGAAGTGCATAGTACATGGTGACTGAAACTCGAAGTTTTTTCGTGCTTTAACAATTGTTTGGCATAATCGGAATAGCAGATGTTATAGGATGAGTTTGGTCGTTGGATATCGGATGATGCATAGTTAGTTATCCATGCTATACGGTTTTATACTTCTCTATATGGACTTGAGAGTTCTTCGGTGGGTGTTGGGAAGTTACCATTTTTGGTGTTTCCTAGTCTTACTCGTGAGGAAGTTGATGGATTGTTGCGTCCTTTCACAACTTGGGAGATAGAGAATTCCATCTGTCTGGTCCTGATGGGTTTCAACATGGTTTTTACCAGGAATGTTGGAATAAAGTAGGCACCTCAGTGGCCGAGTTTGTGCTGAACTTCTTTGCTTCGGGTGTTACCAGAGGGCACAAATGATGTATTCCTTGTCTTGATTGGAAAAGTCTAGTCACCGTAAGTGATCTCTCAGTTTCTTCCAATTAGTTTGTGTAATGTCTTATTCAAGACCGTTACTAAGACTTTGGTTGGCAGATTGAAACGAATTATGCCGACGCTTATTGGCTTTGCACAGACTAGGTTTATTCCTGAACTGTTGAGTGTGGATAATATTGTTATTGTGTAGGAAGCAGTCCACTAGTTAAGGAGGAAGAAAGGAAGGAAAGGGAGGATGCTGTTAAAACTAGATTTGGAGAAAGTGTATGACAGAATTCGATGGGACTTTTAGAAGAAACACTACGGGTTACAAGATTATCCAAGAGTTGGATCTTTTGGATTATGCAGTGCGTAACTGATCCCTCCATGAGTCTTATCTAGAATGGAGAACACACATAAGCATTCAAACCGCGTTGGGGTTTGCGTCAAGGTGATGAACTTTTACCTTATCTCTTTGTCTTGTGTATTGAACGTCTCTATCACCTTATCGAGGATGCAGTATCAGCAAAATAATAGAAACCGATATGCCTTTCTCAGGTAGGACCTCTGCTTTCACATGTTTTCTTTGTAGATGACTTGATTCTATTTGCGGAAGCTTCTACTTCGCATATTTGGATTATTCGGACGATTGGACAGATTTTGTAGTGCTTCTAGGGAAAAGGTTAGCTGGGAGAAGTCAAAAATTTTCTGTCCAATAATTTGTCGAGAGATTTAAGCCAACCAATTAGTAGTGTGAGTGGTATTCAAGTGTCTTGTGATTTAGGCAAATACTTGGAAATGCCAGTGTTACTGAAGAAAATGTCAAGAGATACTTTTAGCAAGGTACCTGAGAAAGCCAAGGCTAAGTTGGTGGGTTGGAAAGGGAGGTTCCTTAGCTTCTCTGTACGTGTAACATTAATTAAGGTAGTATTATATGCTTTATTGATTCACACTATGAGCTCCATTTGCTTTCCCAAAATCGAGCCTGAAAGGCCTTCGCAAAACAACAAGGTCTCTTTTATGGGGTAGTGAGGAAGGGATTCGAAAACAACACTTAGTTTCCCGGAAGACGGTATGTTTAGCTAAATGTGAGGGTGGTTTGGGTGTACGAAGAGCTAGTAAGATGAATATGGCACTAATTGCCAAGTTAGGGTGGAGGCTCATGAATGGCGGTAGTGGTCTATGGGCGGATGTTCTGCGTAGTAAATATTGGGTATAAGGCATCCAAGATACAACGTGGCTTGTACCTAAAGGGTCTTTGTCACAAGTTTGGCGGAGTGTGGTATCAAGTATCAAAGAAATTGTCTTTCCTAGTGTAAGTTGTGTTGTTGGGAATGGACGTGACATTGAGTTTTAGAAGGATTGTTGGGTGTTGTATGTGCCACTCATTAACATTGTGGTCTCTGATCCTCCACCTTCGACTTTATCTAAGTCTCTTGCGGGCTATGGACCATGGGATTTAGATGGCACTTTGACAAATTGGATTCATTCTTACCTGGTTCGGTTAAACGTCATCTATTGTCGAGAGTTTTGGACAATAGAACGGGAGCTTGGGATTGGTTGAGTAGTGGTAGCTCGGTTAATTGAGCTCTTAGTGTGCGTTCCGCTTATACACTACTCATATGTAATAGTAGCCTGAGACCGATTATAGCCAGCTTCTTTGCCCGGGTTTGGTTTGTTACGGTACCAGAACAGGTTTTTTGCTTTCTTTGGCTCGTTGCAAACCAAATAATAATAAAAAATGCTGAAGTATATCAACGTCACCTAAGCCTGTCGTCGACTTGTCATGTATGTAATGGGGGAGTGGAAGCAATCTTGCATGTTTTACATGATTACCCAACAGTTTATGGGATTTTGATTCGGATTGTACCAGTGCAATTTTAGAGTGAGTTCTTTCAAGTGTCTCTTCTTTTAGGTGTTCATCGTGTCTGTTATAAGAGCCTTGGTCCATTTCACTTGGAGTTACTGTGTATTGTAATTGAAAGTGGAGATGTGGGAATGTGTTTGGATCGAGTGTAAGATGCAGAGACCAGATTCATTTTGTGAAGGACTATGGTAAGGCTGTGTGGGCTGCGAATCAGTTGGCTAGGGAAAAGGTGATTGTGAGGCCGTGTATTAACCGGGTTATAGCATGGGGGGCTCTTCAAGATGGCTGGTTCAGGGTGAACTTGGACGGTGCCTCTCATGGTAATTCGGGTGCGGCGATGGTGAGTGGTGTGCTCCGTGAAGTCAAGACTCATGGTATAAAGGGTTCAGGCTGAATATTTGTATATTTTGTTTCGATGGCTGAATTGTGGGAAGTTTATTATGGACTTTGCTTGGCTTGGGAGCATCGAGTATCTTGCGTGGAGTTGGAGATTGATTCACATGTTGTGGTGGGGTTTCTAACACAAGGGATTGAGGATTCTCATCATTTGTCTTTCCAGATACGTTTGTGCCATATCTTTACTACTAGAGATTGGATAGTCCGGATTTTGTATGTGTATAGAGAAGCAAACTATCTCACGGATGGTTTGGCGAATTATGCGTTTACTTTGCCATTAAGGTATCATTCTTTTGAGATTGTTCAACCTGATTTTTGTTTGATTCTTTCGGATGATATGATTGGAGTTATTACTTCACGCCTCGTTCGTATGACTTAAATTTTTACATTTCTTTGAATAAGCCTTGGGGAGAGCTTTCTCCCCTTTTGACCACAAAAAAAACATAAGTGATTGTTTTATTTTACCCATGGTCAACCAATTATGGCTAAACTCCATATCACAATCACAGTAAAGTATCTGTTGAGGTATAAAATTTTGTGATTAGTACAATCACCAATAATCCCCAATAACTACTTTTGGTAATTGTTGATGAATATGTCCAAATCTTCCAGGCCCAATAAAAGAAAACTCAATATGCAAAAAACAAGGCATACGAAGTGGCCCAAAATTAAGAAAGGGGACTATAATCAGCGCACTCACTATTAAAGGAAAGAATACCTTCTGGGAAAGAATAATCACTGTGTTGACGAGTTAAGGAAACAATATTTAGCCAATCCATGAAGATTTAGTGACACAATAAAAAAGACGAAGACGCCCTCTAATCCGGTGGTGATAAAGAAATTAGAATAGTCTCCGAACACACGGAGGAAATCACTTATAAAGACAAGGATCACAAATGAGAAATACATACCAGCGAATCTAGAATTATTTTAGAACAAATTAGCTCGAGTCCGAGAGAGAGGAAAACTATTTTGGTTTTTAGCAGATATTTACCAAATTCTCTGTATTTATCTGTTAAATCCAATAAAAGCTATTTGATACTTGATTGTTTGTTTACGCATAAATTGGACGCCCACCATAGGCCAAAACAAACTTTTTGTCTCAAAATCGATGTCGACGAATGGTGACCAGAAGCTTATTAGCAGCACTCACAGCACAAACCGGAGAACCGGCCGCCTACACGACCAATAGCGGAGCCAACCCTAACAGAGATGGTGAACAAAAAATATGCGTTCGGGAACAACTTCTAAAATCCACCACCTATTGAGCTTCCCCCACGACGTAACCGCACCACAACAAAACTACAGGCTATGATTAGACATCTGGCAAAACATGCCAAATAGAATGAGAAAATAAACAAGGACCTCGCCAGACATCAGGAGAGGCCGAACAGAGTGCACTAGGAGCATATGGAAGAAACAAGGTGAGCCAATCAAGAAATGAGCATACCACTGACCAGAGGAGCCAGACCCACACCTTTGTCATTTCTTCGCAGGGAACCTCTAGGGCGAAACGCTGGATTGGTTCTCAGCCCTCAAACTAAATACGATCGACATATTTGAGGAACTAGGAGAATCCTTCCTTGAACAGTACTTGATCTTCATCGAGCATCACATGATAGCAAATAATCTCATGAGCATGCGACAAGTAAAACACGAGCCCCTATGCCAATTCATTGATCGCTTTAGGGTAATGAAGGCCAAAAGCGTACACGTAGATGGTGAGATGGCCCTACTTATGCTAGATTTAGCACTATGACCCACATCCCAGTTTAGGGCAAATCTTATACATTATCCACCAGTAACTTTGGAAAATGTGCTTCATCGCTCAGTCAATTTTGCAAACTAGGAGGAAATTACGGAAGTTGAAAAATTCTAAGACAAAAAGAAGCAAAACCTCCAGAATCAAATAGACAACTGCAGAGACAAAGGACCCGATGGAGAGAAAGGAAGGCATTCCTACTCAGTCTCAAAGTCTAGAAGCTACAGAAAAGAGACTTCAAAAAATTACACAGATTACGACCTGAAGAAGTTTTGTGATTATCACCAAGCTAAGGGGAATTCTATGAAAGAGTGCAAGACCGTGAATTACTTGAAAGAAGAAGGAAAGTGGCGCAAATGAATGAGAAAGGAATGGAAGGTGTGCAGAGATAACACTATGAGGGACATAAATCCCCCAAGTGCCAAACAATAAAATAACGAAGAAGATGGATCATCTCACCCTAGGTAGACAAAAAGGATCACATTTATTCAAGGCCGGAATTCTATAAATTTGATCAAAATACTCCAGCGAAAGGAACACCATCGCGGGGCCAATCATGACCATCATGCAGATATTACATTTAGAGTGGAAGACGCAAAAGGGCTAAATCACCCCACGACGATGCCTTGATAATCCAACTGGATGTCGGAGAATTTACACTAGAATGCATCCTAATTGACATCCGAAGTTCTGTAGATCTACTGTTCAACGATGCTTTCAAAGGAATGGGATTCAAAGCCAACGATCTTGAAGACGAACCAACTTCGCTCACCAATTTTGCTGAAAAATAACTCTTTCAATGGGAGTAACTAAACTCTAGTAGCTTTTGGGGTGAGAAAACTAGTGAGCTTTGTAGTTGTCCAGAAAGAAGCACCTTTTAATGTGGTCCTAGGCAGACCATAGTGGCATGCGATGAAAACGATGGCTTCTACCTACCAACAATACGTCAAATTCATGACATCTCGAGGGGATGCCATGATAAGAGGCAGCTAGAAGGCCGCACAACAGTTTTATAAAGAAATTTTCACACTCGCCAAATCAAGCCCCACATAATAATTATTACAGCTCGTGGCTTCCTTAGAGTGAAAAAGCAGAAGCCACCACAACCCAAGGCTGAGTCCACTAGAAAAAATCAGTGTTAGAACAAGTGCAAATCAACCCCGATGACCAAGAGAACCGAGTTGGAATAGGACGGAACCTCGACCTCGATATCAAGAAATAACTAATCAAGTTCTTAAGCCAGAATGTATATACTTTTTCATGGTCAGTGTCCTCGATGACTGGAATTGACACATCAATAACCGTACGCGATCTCAGCGTAGATCCAACCTTCAACCCTATAAAGAATAAACGGAGAAAACTAGGACCAAAGCGCGCCAAGGTGGTCAACGAACATGTACAAACACTTCTGAAACTAGGATCAATATGAGAAGTTAAATACCTATACTGGTTGGCAAACCCAATAGTGGTCAAAAAGAAAAACGAAAAAATGGTGGGTTTACATGGATTTCACGGACCTCAACAAGGCATGCCCGAAAGATAGCTTCTCACTCTCGCATATTCATTGACTGGTGGAAGTTACGGCTAGGTACAAGGTACTATCTTTTATGGATGCCTTTACATGATATAATCAAATACTAATGCATCTCGCAGATCAGAGGAAGACCTAATTCAAAACTGATAGAGGAATATACTGATACAAAGTAATGCCATTCAGGCTAAAAAACGTGGGGGCAATGTACCTGTGACTCGTAAATAAAATATTTGAAGCAGAGCTGGGACAAAAAATGGATGTTCGCATCGACGACATGCTGGTCATATCAACCCGACCACAAGACCACGTCTCATAGCTTGCAAAATGTTTCAAAATCTTGAATAAGTATATGATGAAACTCAATCTGTAAAATGCTCCTTTGGCGTAACATCAGAGAATTCTTAGGGTATCTGGTCACAAAGCGAGGAATAGAAGAAAAACCAAAGAAAATAAACGTGCTAGCATCGACGACAGCTCTAGAATCACCGGAGGAGGTGCTATAACTCACAAGGAGGATAGCATCACCAATACGCTTCATTTTCAGATCAACCAACAAATGCCTCCTGTTCTACGTGTTAGTAAAAGGAAGCAAGAAGTTAAAGTGGAGTGACGAATGCCATGAAGCGCTAAACCAGCTCAACGCCTACCTAGCCAATCCACCTATCCTGGCAAAACAGGAAAATGGGAAAACTCTCTACTTATATGTCGCAGTATCAGAGGCTGCAGTCAGTGGGGTATTAGTTGATGAGGAGCACAGAGAGGGGAAGCTAATATACTATGTTAGAAAATCCTTAGGAGATGCAGAAAGTCATTACCCTGCCCTGAAAAAACTAGCACTGGTAGTAGTGACAGCGGCACGGAAACTCTGATCCTACTTTCAAAACCACACTATATCCATAGTCACAGAACACCCGCCACGATCCATCTTGCACATCCCAATCTAGTTCGGGCGACTAGCCAAGTGGGCAGTCATATTAAGCAAGCATAATATCGAGTTAAGGCTAAGACAGCAGAAAAATCTTAGGTCCTCGCATATTTCATAGTGAAATTGACGCAGACAAAAAACAACCCAGAAAGTATACCACCTCCTTGGAAACTTCACGTTGACGGTGCATCATAGAAGACATACACCATGATCAGTATATGGCCTACTTTGCCAGTAAGAGAAATCTTGGAGTAGTCACTCCTTCTGGAATATAAAGCCTCGAACAACGAGGCAGTAAACAAATCCCTCATTATATGCGTGGAACTCGCTGTAAGTCTAGGAATAAAGTCCTTCCACAGCTATAGAGATTCTCAATTAGTAGCCAGCCAATGTAACAGTAAATACACCGTAAAGGATTCAAGCATGGAAAGTGTTCTATAATTGGTGAAAGATCTCACAATGAAATTTAATAACTTCAAACTAATAAAGATACCACGTGGAGAAAACACCGCGTTAGATGCCTTAGCCGCACTAGCGCCTACGTCAGATCCACTTGTAATAAGAGTGATCCCAATTGAATTTAAGGAAAAACCTAGTATTCAATGTACCGCCACTATCATTCCCATCCTGGAACAACACGAAGGAACCAGTAGTCAGTCCGATCAAGAAGCCATGCAGACTTCAACACCAGACTGGAGGAAGCCTATTATACAATAAATCCACCAGAAGACGCTACGAGAAGATCAATGTCAGGGGCAGAAACTTAAAATCCAGAGTGCTAGGTACTGCATGATTGATGAGTGTGATTTTTAATGGTTTTAGAGCACCATTTTAGGTTGT
>OVBA01006272.1:0-17433 GCA_900406435.1 Lepidium aucheri
TATCAAAACCCATTGGTGTTTTATCAATATACCCGAAATTAAATGGGTTCATAAGTTCGGATCGGTTTCGGGTCGGGTTTCGGGTTTCGGGTATTATGCCCAGGACTAACTAGAACTATTTGTAATCTGGGGCCCGTTATATCAAAAATATTCTTTTCAAAAGCTCTAACATTAAACTAAAATTAAGTTCTATAACAAAAAAAAAATCTTACAAAATTTTACTACATTCTATTATGTTTGGTGTACAGTTTCCGTATTAAATTAATATAAAACAGTTATTTACTGTATATGTATTCTTAAAACGTGAAAAAAAATACGGAGAATATGGATTGCGGCACTTTTTATTTTCATTGTTTTGCGCATGCAACTTTTATCATCTTAATTTAACATGACTAAGTTTAAAATTACCAGAATAGAGGAATATTACTGGATATGCAACATATACTATAAACTATTTGAAACTTTTGTATTTAGAAAGAAATAAATAAATTACAGTTATGTTTTACTCAGATTTACACTGAACCACTCTAGGTTCAACACTGACTCTTTCTAAACTACCCAAGGCTCTCACAGCATTACAACCTTGTAGCTGCTATATCACTCACCAACAAGCACCTTAAACTTGAACTCTCTATTTTTTTTCTTAGAAAGCTCAACGTTTCCTTGAACACTAAGCACTACTTAAAATAGTCTCTGCTTCTCTTGGGCTTTCCTCTGGTCTTGAGGAAATCTCTAAAACTACTATGCACCCTATCCTTGATGCAGAGCCTTGTTGCCTTTTGAGTCTTGCAGAGTCACCAGAGTTGACCCTTTGCTTCCCTCCTATTCTGTTGCTGCAGGAAACATCCGGGTCAGGTCAGCTCTTCCTTTCCTTCTGCTGGAGACTCTTGTTTTTCCATTTTGGTGCAAGTCCTCTGTTGCACACAAAACTTTATTCCAGTGAATGGTGTGTTGCCACCTCATCATACTTTGAGCAGACTTAGCCACGTCAGCTTCCTTAATCAGATCACATGTTCTTTCATTCCCCCCCATTTGTATATGAATGTGTCAACTCAAGCTTTCTGTAAAACAGAGGTGAATCAACACATAGCACACACACATACTACACAGATAAACACAGAATTTAGATAAGTTTCAAACATCTGAGTTTTAATAACAAGTGCCACAAACAACCAACTCCAAGATTCCAACACTACATACTCAAATAGCCATCAAGTTCCAAAAGTACAGACTTAAAATACTAGATAGATAGTCTAATAGCAAGAGCCATAGCAGCTGCATATCCTATTTAAAATGCATCAGATAAATCATCAGAGTCAGCTACTTCTTCACCCGGTCCTGAATCTTCCCCTGCTTATGTGCACAATCAGAGACAAACAGGTTTAGAAGTAGTGAACTGCTAGAACTGTAAGTGGACAAAGAAAAACAAACATGTGAGCTTCTTCTGAACTGCGTGAAGTTGGCGAGTGATCTTGTCCAACTCAGCTTTCAGAGATGCTGCAGAGATACCTGAAGTGCCAGCTATGGTGGAGGTTTTGGATCCACAACAAAGTGAAATGGAGTTACTATTTCTTCATCTTCTTTGAATTAAGTAGGCAGGAGTTGATATTGTAGTACTTGATTGAACAGACCCGGAAAGATGAGACGGTTTGTGGACTTTTCTGAGAATTTCTCTAGTGAGATGATCTGATCGAACACAATTTTCCCAAAGTCCACATGTTGTCTGTGAGCCACTCGGTACATGAGCTGGGCAAGCTCAGAGCTGATGTGTGCCTTGTTTGCTATAGGCAACCAGTTGTGACAATAGAGCTTATTCAGAACTGCCATCGTTATTGTCAGGTTCTTTGGTGTGAGCATGGCTAGATCAATAAAGCTCCCACCAGATAGAAGAATTACAGCATCTTTGACATTTGGTGGGTCATCTCCTTGTTCAGATGAAGCTGAACCTGAAGCAAGACAGAGCATCCTATTTAGCAGTTTTGGAGTGAACTCATACATGTGTCCTCAAACATACACTATTGTGTTCCCATCCAAGCGAGTCTCTCTATCCTATAGGTTGGCGTCAAACTCTTTGACCAGTCTTGGAGTATAAGCTCCAATATTTGTAACAGTGTTGAGCAGTCCAACTCTTTCAACAATGCGCTGAACAGCAAGAGTCCTGAGATCCTTGAGATTTAGCTGTCTCTGTTCTCTATATGAGCATTGTAGCAGACCCTTGTATAGTGAAGCACCAGCAGTAGTGGCAAAGTGGTTGTTGTGAGGGTGTGTCGAGGGTCGGTAGTACTGAGGGTTTGAAGTGTGACGCTTTGCCTGTTTGTCCTGATTCTCAGTGCAATAGGAGACAAAGTCCTTGGGCTGATCTTCTGTAGCATTAGTAGACTTTTCAGATTATCATGTTTGAGACCCAACTTCTTCTTCTTCACATGAGATTGAGTACGCTTGCTCAGGAGACTCCTTTAGTGTTCTTTCCAGGTTTTGTCGAGGTGTTTCATTCGAAGTTGTTCCAAACGCTACCACAAAAGAAGAGTTTATCGGACCAACAAACAAAGATGGTGAGGTGAAAGTGATTTTCTCAATGGCCGCAAGAGGTGTTTCACATGGGAGTTCAGCCTTTGTGACAGGTGGCGTTTTCTCCACTGACTCGTCGAGCAAAGGGTTGATTGACACTGACTGAATAGCACTTGTCTGACTTTGATGTGTTGTAACAGAGATCACAAGAGCTGAAATAATTTCCGATCTGACCTCAGGAACTTCAGATCTGTCAGTATCTTCATCAGAATCATCACCCAGAACTTGCACCGTGGAAGCTGAGGCGTCAGAAGTTGAGCTTTGTCGGCGAGTGGTTTTGTGGAGAGAGGTGTGGTGAGTGAGATTTCCTTCTGCCCTTGGAAGTTTGAGAGGTTTCTGCAAAGGTTTCGGAAGATACGGCAGCTTTGGAGGCACTGATGGCTGGGTTGATGGCGTCGCTTGAGATCCATCATCAGGGTTTGTCCGATTGAGTTTTTGGATGGTTTCGAGCAGAAGGGCTTGAAGTTCTAATGGGACTTGACCGAGTGAGAGCTTGTCTGCCATGATTGGAATTCTCACCAGAAGAGTTGATCAAGAGAGAAGAGTGAGAGGAGGAAGAAGAAGTTGCAGCGTCGTGGTCAGTAAAAAATGAGAGCGTAAGAGTAACTTCCTTTTTAGAGGCTTTTATTCTATTTTGAAATGATACCAATACCCTTGTGGTTACCCAAAGTACTCTGCTAACTGAAACAGAGACACACCAGACTTTTCCAATTTGGAATATGTCAGTTTCACAGATGCCTGTAAGGTAACCATCTTTCACAGAGCTCAATTTTAACCGACAAACGTAGATCACATAGAATAATAGCACAAATTAATAATTTCAGCAAGGAAATCAGTTCTGATGAGTGACCCACAAGAGAATATACAAGTGTACAGAGAATCATCATAGGTTTATACTTAGTCAATATTAGAGGTCTAGTTCTTACAAGTAAGACACAAAGCACTTGTGACATATCTATACTTGCTATCTCAGCTGTGTGGAGTTATTTGATACTGTAGTGAACTTGTGAGTTTTCTGAATGGAAAATACGTCAACTCATCAGCCCAGCAAGGTAGCTGTTTCTCAATTTTGAGTAGCTTTCACACTTACTGTCAACACAGAGTAGTCTACACATCACCATACAAACCTGGTGACCATACATAGAGATATTCGTATATACTCAGAGCAATTCATGTATTCTACAACCCCTGTACACACACTTGTATCTCCTCCACTTGGTGTTTTTTTTTGTAAAAAATAGAATCTACCCATATATACTACCCGATTTTTTTTGTTTGTACATATATAAGCAACACAACCCCAACCTAGAATACCTCTGTATAATAATCTTGAGATCCGCATGAAGAGCACCTCTTTCTCCAAGCTGAATTGCCAACAAGAGGTTTTGTGTTGTGGAGATTGTGTCCAAGGCAAAAGAAAACAACAAGTACAAGTATTGTGACAAACTGGACAAACACACACTATTAGAGACAAAGCACTTCAATGTTCAAAAATACCAAGTGCCTTTTGCAAATTCGAGAATGTGTTCAGATCGAACGGTTTGTGAATATATCAGCAAGCTGATTCTCTGATGGAACATGACTGATCTCAACATGTTTCTCCTCAACTAACTCACGAATAAAATGATGCTTTATGTCAATATGCTTAGTTCTAAAATGTTGCACATGATTTTTTAGAGATGTTTATAGCACTCATTTTATCACAATGAACCAGAATTGTGCTACTGTTTAAGCCACAATCTGCAAGCATTTGTTTCACCCACATGAGTTGAGCACAGCAACTACCTAATGTAATATATTCAGCTTCCGCAGTAGCTAGAGTAACATAAACCTGTTTCTTACTGTACCAAGATACAAGGTTGTTGCAAAGGAAGAAACACCCACCTGATGTGCTCCTCCTGTCATCGATACTTTCTGCTTAATCTGCATCACAGAAGCCTGCCAAATTCTGATTTGATTGCTTCATGTAGAACAACCCATGATCTAATGTACCTCTGATGTATTTGATAATTCGTTTGACACCGGCTATATGGGACTGTTTTGGATTTGCCTGGTACCGAGCATAGATACCCACACTGAGAGACAGGTCTAGTCAACTTGTTGTGTGATACAGAAGACTGTCTATCATATCTCGGTAAAGTTTCTCATCCACTGGCTGTCCTTCTTCATCTCGTGACAGCTTACTAGTAGTGCTCATGGGAGTTCTTGGTGTATGTATTCTGTGATACAAAGATGTCCTCATAAGACTGTTGAACCTATAATCCTAGAAAGTATCTCATTTTTCCTACCATGCTAATTTCAAATTCTTTTGTCATTAGGTCGATAAACCAGCCGATGCCTTTCTTGCTTATGCTTCCAAACACAATATCATCCACGTACACCTGTACCACTTGAATGTTGTCACTGTCTTTCCGAATGAACAGAGTCTTGTCCATCGATCCTTTGTTGAACCCAAGATTGATCAGAAATTGCGTAAGTCTTTCATGCCAAGCTCGTGGTGCTTGTTTTAACCCATACAGAGCTTTCCTGAGTTTGTAAACATGCTCAGGATGTTTGGGATTTTCAAAATCTCTTTGTTGTGAAACATACGCTTCCTCCTGTAGCAGTCAATTGAGGAAGGCACCCTTAACATCTATCTGATACAGCCTGAAATTCACACATGCAACAGCTAGTAGCAATCAGATAGATTCCAACCAAGCTACTGGAGCAAAGGCTTCATCAAAGTCTATTGTTTCAACTTGAGAGTAACCTTGTGCTACCAGTCTAGTTTTGTTTCTTGTAACATTGCCATCACCATCTATCTTGTTCTTGAATATCCATTTAGTTCTTACCACATTGACTCATGTGGGCTTTATCATTATATCCCATACACTATTTTTTGAAACTGTTCAAGCTCTTCTTGGCACGTTCTCAACCAGTATTCATCAGTTAGCGCAGTTCTGATATCTGCAGGTTCAATCTCAGAGAAAAAACATGAGTACTGAATCATTTCTCTAAAGTCAGACTGTTTACCACGAGTGACCCTCTGATTCATGTTCCCAATAACATCTCTCCGTGAGTGATTCTTGTATACCTAGAGTTGCCCTGTAGTACTATTGTCTGTACAAACAACATCCTAACCAGTACTCACTTCTGATTTACTCATATCTTCCAGCTGCCTACCAGTACCTACTTCTGTAGACTCATCCAGATTGACTGATACCATAACAGACTCATGAGCTTCATCAAACATGACATTGATTAATTCCATGACCATTTTTGATCGTTTATGTACACTCTATATGCCATGCTTTTTGACGCATATCCTAGAAATATCCCTTCATCACACCTTGATTCAAATTTATTAAGTTGATCTTTGTCATTCAATATGTAGCATACACAACCAAACACTCTAAAGTAACTGAGATTTGGGGTCTTCCCTTTCCAGATTTCATAAGGAATCATGTTAGTACCAGACTTCACATACACCCTGTTTACCACATAGCACGTAGTGCTAACTGCTTCAGCTCAAAATCTTGTTGGTATGTTGTTGCCATGAAGCATAGTCCTGGCCAATTCCCGAAGAGTGCGATTCTTCCGTTCAACAACCCATTTTGTTATGGTGTTCTCGGAACAGAATACTGATGCAATATTCCCTGTTTCTGACAGAACTTGTCTAAGTTCTCATTCTGGAATTCTCCTCCATGGTTACTTCTTATTTGCACTATGCTGCCATTTTTAGTTTTCAACTACAGAGCAAGTATCTCGAAACTATTAATTGCATCCGACTTGTCTCTCAAGAACCTAACCCATGTGAACCTTGAGAAATCATTTACCAAGAAAAAGATGTATCGTTTTCTGTTAAGACTCTCAGTTTGAACTGGCCCCATGAGATCCATGTGTACCAATTCGAGAATCTTCTTAGATGTTATTCCAACCACCTTCTTATGTTGTACCTTGATATATTTTCCTCTGTTACACCTATCGCATACAGCTATGTCCTTGTCCTTGGTGTGTGGAATTCCTCTCACAACCTCTGCATTCACCAACCTTGTCAAACTCTGAACATTCATATGCCCCATCCTCTAGTGCCACAATTCCAATTGTGATACCACTGCAGAGTGACATGTTTCTGTTTTTCCCACTTGTAACAGTTATTCCTAGTGTGAGACCCTGTTAGCACAATGCTACCATTTGCATCTACTGCTTTGTAACTTGTCTTGCTGAAAGTCACATCCAAGTCACTGTCACATAGCTGACTGATGCTGATCAGGCTTACAGTCAGTCCATCTACATAGTACACATTGGTTAGTTCATGATTATCTGATCCATGAGTATCTCCTTTTCCCTTTACTCTTCCCTTGCTCCACCTCCAAAGGTAACTTTGGGTCCAATTGTTTCTGTAAAATTTGACAGAGATGACTTGTAGCCCGTCATGTTCATAGAGCATCCATTGTCAAAGTTCCAAGGATCATCCTCATGTCCTTTTGAAGAGGTGTATGCAACATGTCCTTGTAACACAGATCCTTCACTATGTGATTCCTCAGTACTGTATCCATCACTCTAAATCTTCAGTCTTCAAACTGTTTGAGATACCTAGGTCATCTTCTTCGGGTATCTCTCTGTACAGATCTGATTTGGCTACCCAAAAGCTCATGAATTGAGCAGGCTCGATGTGACATCTTCTCAGCTTGCACATAGTGCAAAGTCTCTATTTCAACTTGTAGCCGTTTCTCCGACCATGACCTGCTTTTTTACAGTAGTAGCAGTTGTATACTCCCAATCGGGTTCCTCTCCTTTGAGACTGTGTTGATGAAGTGTGAACCGGTGCTGGTACTACACTCTGTCATGTATGACTTTTTTGAGTTCTGATATCCCCTTTATTTGCAGTGTTGCTTCTACTGCTTTTAACAAACCATACAACCCTCAATGAGCTCTCAGATTTCTCATGGTTGCCCTGATATCCAAACCTAAAGTGGTGCTTCCTAGTTGTTCCTAACTCAAGGATCTCATCATGATTCTTGGTTCCATTATTCAACATTTTGATATGTTTTTAAGTGATTCTGCGGAAGAGTTGTCTTTTCCTTTTCCTGTTCGCACCTGTTTTGCTACACTCGTACATAGTCTTCATTAGTGCCAAAAGGATCAAAGGGCAAGTTACTCACATGTTTGTCGTTTTCAGCAGATTCAAGTGCGTTGACACGAGCTTCTAGAGTAATTTTTTCCCTTGTGATGACCAGCTTTTCTTCACTAATTTTGACCCAGTTGTCATACAACTTGCAGTAGTGTTCCTTGTTGTACATTTTACTGTCTTCATCAGAGTCAGTATCATTGTCTTCTCTTGTAGCAAAGGCAACATAGTTATGAAGCGCTGTCCCGTTATTATCCTCGTCTTCAGACTCATTTTCACTTAGATTACTGACCAATGCGTTGTTCTTCTGCTTACTGGGACATTCCATCTTTGTTTCTATTCCCCTACACTCGAAGCACTTCAGTTCCTTCCATTTTACCAAGGGGCATTCAGATTTGAAGTGTCCAGTACCACCACATTCGTGATAGACCAGGGCATGCTTCCCACCACTCTTTTCTCCTTCTGAACGGTGGAGAGCAAACCTGTCTTTATCACTACGATTCCAACGCTCTATCCCCTTGTGCTGGTTTCTTTCAACACGCCTCAGGGCTTTACCGAAGTTTCTTGCTAGCAGACTCATTTCTTCTTTCACTTGTGCCAGTCCCTCTGGTTCTGTCTTAGCAACAAAGGCTACTCATTTCCATGTCTCCTGCTTGTCTTCTGCAACCTCCATTTCCTCTGATTTCAGCATCCCAACCAGATCTTCAAACTTCATGGTGTCTGAGTTCCCTATAACCCTCATTACTGCTTTGTGAGCTGCAAACTTTGCGCGGAGACATCACAATAGTTTTTTCACGAGTTTCTGTTCCTTGTACGTTTCCCAGAACAGCTGCTTCATTTACAATGGAGCTTAGTTTGGAGCTGAATTGAACTATTGTTCCATCTTCACCCATTATCAGATTCTCAAACGCTGATGCAAGCTCATCCATTCTGGTTTGTTTGACAGACGTGTTTCCTTCATGGGATTTTTGCAGTATATCCCACGCTTTTATAGATAATTTGCACCCTTGTATGAGCTTGAACCTGTTCTCATTGACACCAGAGAAGATTGCATTCATCGCCTTTGCATTGTAATCGGAAAGGGTCTTGTCAACAACAGTCCACTCATGCTTGGGTTTCAGCACCATTTCGCCAGCTTCTCTCATCACAAGCGGTGGTTCCCAGCCTTCTTCAACTGCTGTCCAAGCATCCTCTACTTGACCCCGTATGAGCTATGTTATTTTGACCTTCCAGTCTCTGTAACCTTTTTCATACAGAATCATTGGTTTCTGAACAACCATCACATCTGTTGTATTCTCCATTCTTTCCTCACGATCTACAACCTGTTTGAGATAAGCGACTCCTGTTGGTTGAGTAGCTCTGATACCAAATGAAAGTACCAGAATATAGCAATACCACTGGATGTGCAACAGACACAAAAAATTATTTGAAACCTTCGTATTTAGAAAGATAAAAACAAGTTACAGTTATGTTTACTCAGATTTACACTAAACCACCCTAGGTTCAACACTGAGTCTTCCTAAACTCTGCAAGGCTCTCACAGCCCTACAACTTTGTACTTGCTGTATCACTCACCAACAAACACCTTAAACTTGAACTCTCTATTTTTCTTCTTAGAAATTTCAACGTTTCCTTGGACACTAAGCACTACTTAAATAGTCTCAGCTTCTCTAGGGCTTTCCTCTGATCTTGAAGAAACCTCCAAAACTACTCTGCACCATATCCTTGATGTAGAGCATTGTTGCCTTCTGAGTCTTGTAGAGTCACCAGAGTTGACTCTTTGCTTTCCTGTTGTTCCGCTGTTGCAGGACACATTCGGTCCAAGTCAGCTCTTCCTTTCCTTTTACTGCAGATTCTTGTTTTTCCATTTTAAGTCCTCTAGTGCACACAAAGCTTTATTCTAGTGAATGGTGTATTGTCACCTCATCACACTTGAGCTGACTTAGCCACGTCAGCTTTCTTAATCAGATCACGTGCTCTTTCAAAATTTATGTAAAATAAAAAGTAAAAAAAAAAAAAAAAAAAAAGAATGGGACAGGTGCCCCACTACTCCAATCCTTGGATCTGCCACTGGGACCAAGTACAAGATATTGTATCACATACATGCACTTTTAGTTTAATTAATCGGTCGAGACCCTACTCAGACTGCTCGAGTCATGGATCATAGTAGGATGAAACTCAGACATGTTGAGGTTCGACCAGTCACACCTATGACCAAGCTCCAATCGACCAGAAAATGCCAAGTCCGGTCCGGAGGTAAGTATACTCGACTATCAGGACACGTATATGGAAAATGATAACGGTTGGATGGATGGTCATCCAAACGTTCTTACAAGCGAGACAACCAACGGATCAGTTATAACCTAACAACCCATGATCATCACTTAGCCAAGCTCAGCCTTAAGCTCGATTACCACTCGACCATCTGCACCCAAAGCTCAACCAAGGAACAATCAACACCCAAGCTGGTCCGTCCTTGACCCAATCCGTGTGTTTATTCATTTATGTCATTGGAGTACACACGGCTCATCACCAGCCTTAATTTTAGGATATTAAGTTTAGGTCCATTTGGGTTTGTTCGGCCCATAAATTAGCAAGTCTAGTCATTAACTATATGCTGTGGACGATTTGCCTTATATGGACCCTTGCTTTGTCATTTCTTTTAAAAAAATTTATGGTGTCATTTTCTTTCCTTTTATGAGTGTACGTGTACCAGTTTTCTCTGAAAACCCCTCACCATGAACGGCTGAACTAGTTCTGTGCATTTGGGTCTTTGGATTGGGTTTTGGTTCTTTCGGGTCCAGTTCTTTCGGATTCGAATGTCTAATACCTATATAGGACCCATCACTATTTTGGTTTGATTTTACGCCAGTTCCATTCGGGTACATGTCCTAATTCAAAGAACTAAAAATTACTCGAATACCCAAATATATTAGAAATATCCAAAAAGCCTTTAATATATCAAACAAACACTTAAAAATACCAAAAAATACCTAAAAATATCAAAAAAATACATTTGAACACCCACATAGTCAAAAAAATATCTAAAAATACCAATTTAGTTCTTGGTTCAGGTCTAGTTTGGTTCCAGTTCCTTTGAATCCTAAATTTTTGAACCCGTTCGGGTATCTAAGCTTTTTGGGGTCCGGGTTCATCCTAAATATAGTTGTTGCTAGAAAAAATTATGTCTAGCTACCATTTTTTATTACTTTGGTAGCTATTGATGAATTGTTGTGTATGTGTGAGATTCGATCCATCTTCTTCTCTCTGTTTGGGTCATGATATTGAGTGGGCTTTAATCAAAATCGGCCTAGTATGGATTCTAGATCTTGGGTAAGCTCCTGGCCCATTTACAATCTGAAATAGAGTTAAAACTCTGTTAAGTATTGTGTTATGAATCTGAGGATATAAATAGATCAATCTGTGAACATTATAAGGTTTGATCGAATCATTGTAAAATCGGAAAAGAAGAATAGTAAATTCCATGCTAATCACCTGAAAAGAGGCGTACCTGGATTTTCCGGGGAATTCTATAACGTTTCTTATGTCGTCCATTTCACAACTCTTGATTTCTCAATCTCTTTTTTGTATTGATTCAGAATATGGTGAATCTGCAACAACGAGTTCAAGATAATCAAAGGTTATCTGTATATCTGTTTTCAACAAATGGTATCAGAGCTAAGATCGAAGATCGAAGTAAAACGACAGGTAGAGATTACCTTAAAGATCGAAGAACGAAGTCGAAGATCAGAGTTTTACTTCAATGGTGGAGGAGGTATCACCGAATTGAATCAAGATCTTCATCGGAATATCTTCTTTTGAAGAAGAAGTTTATCGCAGCTTGAAGAAACATTGCTCCTTGCAAATTAACCTAAAAGGATCAAAATCCAACAATCAGATTCAAGACAAGCGGAATCCGATTCACAAATTGAATAAGCTTTTATAATCTCTTCTCTTGTTAATTCAATAATTGACAATAAAGTGTTTAAAGTCTCATTCGATTTCAAGATTCTTTTAAATCTTGATTTGTTGATTCTGCAAGTTATCATTTCAAAGATTCAAAAGAATCAGAATGGAGGCTACACCAGGGAAGTTTGAGGTGGAAAAAAATTCAATGGAAGGGTTATTTTGGTCTATGGAAATACAGGGTTCTTGGTCAGTTTGAAATTCACATATTGCTATCAATTATCGAAGACCCACTAGAGAGTTATGTGTCAACTGAAAAGTATACGGATGTCAATAAAGATGGTAAAGGATAAGTGAAGAAAATTGATCCTAACTGGGCTATGAAAGATAAGATGCAAGGAGCCTTCTCGGGCAATATGTTACAGATGTGGTATTAAGGAAAATTATGCATGAGCCAACAGCTTATGGTCAATGGAAGGCACTGGAAAGAGATTATTAGATGAAGACTCTACCTAACAGGATCTATCTAAAGAACCAATTCTCTTGTTTCAAGATGGAAGATGACAAAACAATAGAATAGAATGTTCATGTGTTTCTTAAACTTGTGGCTGATCTTCCTAGTCTCAATGTCAAGATTGATGATGAGAATCAGGCAATCTCGCTTCTCAAAAGTTTGCCATCAGCTTATGATCCTCTTGTTCACACTCTTCAGTCTGGCGCAAGGATGGACTCACTGAGTATGGATGATATTATAACGGGATCTTATGCAATGGAAGCAAATCTAAGACAGAAAGGAGCATATAACAACAAGAAGAATATTTCACAAGGTTTAACATCAGAAGCAAGAGGGAGAACAGAGAAAAGGAACAATAAAGGGTCAGGAAAAGGAAAAGGTAGATCAAAGAGTAGAGGGAGGTCACAATCAAGATCAAAACAAAACGAAAATGTAAGAGCCTGTTGGGTTTGTTGTGATGCAAATCACTGGAAACGTGATTTTCCACAAAGGAATCAAAACAAGGAAAAAGATTCAGCAAACCTAGCAATTATAGACTCAGAATCGTTAGCATTAACGGTCAGTTTATTGCTTCAACAGATGAATGGGTCATGGACTCTGGTTGTACATTTCACATAACTCCAAGAAAGAAGCTTCTTACTGATCTTGTTGAATTTGAAGGCAACAGAGTATATATGGGAAATAACACTTAGTGTGACGTTAAAGGTATTGGTAAAATCATGATCAATGATTTGGATGGAACAATAGTCACTCTAGATGAGGTCAGATTTATACCAGATATGGGAAGGAAGCTTATTTTTTGAACAACTTGAACAAATGGGATGCAGCTACAAAGGAAAATATTTCAAAGTTCAGTTTTGTAAGAATGGAGAGAAATTTCTATCAGGAGCTTCTAGAAATGGCTTATATTATCTAGAAGGAAATATCAAATCCTCAGAAGTTAATTTGGTGAAAGCTAACATTGATTCTACAAGGAAATGGCACCAGAGGCTAGGCCATATGGGAAAATGATCAATGGAAACTTTGGTCATAAAATGATGTTTGAAACAAGAAGAAATTAAGAGTCTAAGTTTCTGTGATGCTTGTGCTATGGGTAAGAGTCATAGATTAAGCTGTCAAAAGGCAAAACATACTTCTAAGGCTATCTTAGAATACATCCATTCGGATCTTTGGGACTCTCAAAATACAACTCCAAATATATCCAAGGCACAATATTTCATTACTTTCATTGATGATTTCTCTAAGAAAGTATGGATAAATTTTATGAGGAAGAAAAGTGAAACGTTTCAAGCACTCTCAGATTGGAAGAATCTGGTTGAAAATAAAAGCGGAAAAAGAATTAAGTGCTTAAGGATGGATAATGGTCTTAAGTTTTGTAATCAACAGTTTGATAACCTATGCAAAACTTCAGGGGTAAAGAGACACAAAACATGTGCTTATACACCACAACAGAATGGAGTCTTAGAAAGAATGAATAAGACAATAATGGAAAAGGTTAGAAGCATGTTGTCAGATTCTTGTTTAAGTTAGAAATTCTGGGCAGAAGCAGCTAACACGGCGGTTTATTTGATAAATAGATCTCCATCAGCTTTTAGATTTTGAAATTCTAGAAGAACTATGAGCTAAGTCTAAGCCAACATACAATCATCTATGGGTATTTGGATGCATTTATTATGTTTATACGATTCAGAATAAGATAAATCCAAGAGGTGTGTTCTTAGGATATGGCTCTGAGGCAAAAGGATATCATGTGTCTTTAATAGAAGAGAGGAAACTATTTATTAGTAGGGACGTGATTTTCAACGAAGAAAGACTGTACAAAGACTATTGTACAGAAACTAAAGCTGATTAGAAGAAAGGTCAACACACAGATAATAAGGTCTAGAAGCGTGTAACTTTCAGATTAGAAATTAAAAAGATACTCGGAGAGAATCTTCAGAGTGTAAGAGTTACAGAATCAGGTGGAGAAACCTCAGGTTCAGTACCAAAAAGCTCAGGTGGAGAAGACTCATGTTCAATATCAGAAGGATCACTTATAGTCCCAAAGAGTGACAGTGAATTACATGATCAGGTTGTCTCAGACTCAGAAGATGAAGAAGTGGAAGATTCAGTTCACAGAGTTAATTTAGAAGGTACTTCAGGATCATCTCGAAGCACAAACCCAAGTGATTATCTTCTAGCTAGAGACAGGAAAATAAGGGAAATTAAGCCACCATCTATGAGGATAATAATGTTGTCACCTATGCACTTTCATGTGCAAATGAGATATGTACCGAGGAACCTAAATCTTTCTCAAAGGCTCTAAGAAGTAAAGAAAAAAGGAACTGGATACTTCCATCAGATGAAGAGATGGATTCCCTAATACGTAATCACACATGGGATCTTGTGGATAAACCTAAGTCACAGAAAGTCATAGGGTGCAAGTGGTTGCTCAAACTTAAACCAGGGATACCAGGAGTTGAAAAACCAAGACATAAAGCTAGTTTGGTGGCTAAGGGCTATGCACAAACAGATGGAATTGACTACAATGAAGTGTTTGCTCCTATAGTCAAACACGTATTTATCAGATTACTTCTATCAATGGTGGTGAATTTTGACATGGATTTGGAACAAATGGATGTAAAGACCGCATTTTTACATGGAACACTACAGGAAAGGATCTACATGAGTCTGCCAGAAGGATATGAGGTCAAAGAAAAGGAGGATAAGGTGTGTCTTCTCAGAAAATCACTATACGGGCTTAAACGATCACTTAGAGAATGGAACCAAAAGTTCGATGGTTTCATTGTGAGTCATGGATTCATAAAAAGTTTGTATGATCCGTGTGTCTACGTTAAAGGAAGGTCTCTAAGTGAAAAGGTATACCTACTCCTCTATGCTGACAATATGTTAATAGCTTTAGTTAACATGAATCAGATTAGCAAGTTAAAGAAAATCTTAAGCAAAGAATTTGAGATGAAGGATTTGGGACATGCAATAAAAACCTAGGCATGGATATAATCAGAGATAGAACTAAAACCACTTTAGTTCTTTCTCAAAATGATTATATCAATCAAGTTCTACGGTCATTTGTTATGGACAAAGCAAAACCAGTTCAGACACCAATTGGTTCACATTTTAAACTTCAGAAATTATCACCATAACAAGAAGTTGAACAAGATAAGTTTATGGAGTACATACTTTATGCTAGTGTCATAGAAAGGCTCATGTATGCGATGGTGTGTTCCCGTCCAGACCTCGTATATGCAGTAGGAATGGTTAACAGGTACATGGGAAAACTAGGAAAAGAACACTAGTTAGCTGTTTAGTGGATAATGCGATATCTCATTGATGCAGCAGACCTAAATCTAATATTCAAGAAGCATTCAGAGTTTAAGGTCAAAGGCTATTGTGATGCTGACTATGCAAGTGACAGAGATAGATGCAGATCAATCATAGGTTTTGCTTTTACAGTCGGAGGTAATACAATGAGCCGGAGATCAAGACTACAACAAGTTGTAGCATTATCTTCCACAGAATCAGAATATATAGCTCTATCAAACAATTGTAGAGAAGCAGTTTGGTTAAAAGGCATAACAGAGGAATTAGGCTTCAAGCAAGAAGCAGTTGAGATTTACAGTGATTTACAGAGTGTTATTCATTTAGCTAAACACCACATGAGCAGTGAAAGAACTAAGCATATCAAGGTTAAATTCAACTATGTCAGAGAAGCAATTGAAGAGAATCAGGTAACCGTCTTAAAAATTCACACATCGAAGAATCTAGCACATGCCATGACAAAGGTTTTACCTGGTCAAAAGTTCTTTGATTGCATGTTAAATCTGAATATGCAGAAGGCCTAAGCAAGACTTAGGGAAAGGGTTTCGCTTCTAGAGCTTAGAAAGTGAAACCCTTGAGCTCATCGATCAGCCGTATTGATGAAGCTTGTTGTTCTTATCTTAGAGAAAGGAAAGGTTTGAAAAGAGTTTTCTTTTGGGTTAAAGGGATTAGAAGATCAAGAAAGGTTGAGGCTTTCGGAGAGTTGAATGTCTCAGATAATCGGAGTGGTGCTCTCCGGTGATGTTTCTCTTACGGACGGCGAAGAAACAAGGTTCAGACAAGGAGAGAAAAAAGGATCGAGGTAGAGTTTTGTGAGATTCGATCCATCTTCTTCTCTCTGTTTGGGTTATGATTCCGAGTGGGCTTTAATCAAAATCAGCCCATTATGGATTCTAGAGCTTGGGTCAGCTCCTGGCCCATTTACAATCTGAAACAGAGTTAAAAACCACATTAAGTATTCTGTTATGAATATGAGGATATAAATAGATTAATCACTACAAGAAGAGACCAATTTTACAACACCAATTTTCGTCCCTAATCTGTTGTAAACTCTGTTTACAACTAATTAGGGACGAACAGTATTTCGTCGTAAACTGATTGTCGTAATACAAATTTCGTTGTAAAAGCGTTGGTAATTTTGCAAGCGCATGTTTTCGTTGTAACTTTGTCGTAATACGTTTGTTGTAAAATCGTTGTAAACCTTACAAGAATCTTTGTAAAGAAAACGATGTGAATTCGTTGTAAAAGTTACAACAATTTAACAACCTCAGTTTTACAACGATTTAGAGAGGATTATTTTACAGCGAATTAGAGAGGATTATTTTACAACGAATTAGAGAGGATAATTTTACAATGAATTAGAGAGGATTATTTTACAACCAATTAGAGAGGAATGTTTTACAACTAATTAAGGACGATATGTTTACAAGTAAATCGTGACGAAATATTTTACAACTAAATAGGGACGAAACAATTTACAAAACTAAATAGGGAAAAAACTGGATATTTTTTTTTGAATAATTTAATTTAATATTTTTTATTTAAATTAAAATTTTAGAGATATTTAAAATTTAAAATTTAATTTTATAAAATTTAGAATATTTTTTACAAAAAACATAACTAAAAACATAAATATAGTGTAAAATTTCATTATAAAAATCTGTGCTCCGGGCATCTTGCTCCTCAGCCACTCTTTCGTTCAAATCAACTTCTGGCTCGGCTGGAGGTTGCATCCTGAGATTCTTACGTCTACGCTCCAAAGCCTCCATCGCATGTGGATTGCCCGCAACCAAGATATCAATCATACTCTCCATAGCTGCCAATTTTTCATTCGTCGTTCGCTGCTCCAATGCATGTTGAGCTTGAGATTGCTTCAACTGAGCTATTTCATTCTGTGAAGTTGCCAATTGAGCGCGGAGATAGTTTTCACCTACCCAAGATGAAGTGACTCTCGGGATATCTTGCACGGATCCAATTCCAAGAATCTGTCCTTTCTTCTTCGGAGCAATCTGAAAAA
>OVBA01006273.1:0-17432 GCA_900406435.1 Lepidium aucheri
TGGTTTATCAAGGTTAGTATCTTATTATATAAAGTAAGGTTTCTCAAAGTTTGTCATTAACAGGATTCTTCCACGTGTCAAATCTAACAATGAGAATTTTTTTGCTAATACATTCAAAACAATTAAAAAAAGAGAATCATATCTTTATCACAAAATATTTTTTTATTTGAAATCCTATTATATGAAGGAATCGAATCCTAACATTTTAAAAAAATAGCAAATAATTAACTATATCCTAATCTTAAGGAATTCTTTCACCAACTAAATTTATTTATTTTTGTTTACATCTAGAGAAATTAAGGCATAATAAATGTAAAATTTTTAAATTTAATGTGTTATTATTTTATTTTACTATTATTAGCTTGAAATCTTATCATCTTATTATATAAAATAGAGTTTTAGAAGTTAGTAATAAACAGATTCTTCCATGTGTCGAATTCAGTCATCCAAAATTATGGATATTATATTATACATAGTTGGGTTTCAAAAGTTAGTAATCAATAAGATTCCTCTTCATGTTAACCTGTTATATTAAGTTGGATTTCAAAAGTTAGTAACTAAAAGAGATTTTCCATATGTGAGATCTTTTTATTAAGTTGGATCTGAAAATTTTATAAACATATAAATTTTTAAGACATACAAAATATATATTAAGCAATCTTTAAACCCGTGCATCGTACGAGTCCATATCTAGTTCATTATAAAGTTAAGATCTTATAATGATTCATTATAAAGTTAACCATTTATTTTATCAGAGTAGATGGTTCATTTTTGACATGACATAAGAACTTATAATGATGAACTAATGATTTCGACCAATAATTGCATGACATGACATAAGATATTCATATGATTATTTCATTATTTTAATTTAATAACAACTTTATAATGAATTTTGATATTACAATTATATTATAATTATTTTGATATTTAAATAATTTTTCGTATTTTTAGGGATATACTTTATCGCATATTCTGTTTTTTCTGATTTGATAATAATCCAAAACAATTTGATTTTATATTCTCAATCTATCTTAACAATAATTTCAAAATATCCCGAATCTATCTTAAAATAATCCCTATCTATCTTATTAATTTTGATAATAGTTCTGATAATCAAGAACTAATTAGTATACCCAACCAGTTCTAATAATTTTGGATTTGTTTGATTAAAACTATTTTCAATCCAAAAATTATGGTTTTTTGGTTAAAGTCCGAAATTTATGTTATTATACCTTTTTGATTACATTTTTAAACATTTGGATTTGATAATATTTTTTTCATAATTGTTTTGAAAGATACTCTTTCATATATATATTATATAAACCGAATCTATCTTAACAATTTTAACAAAATTTAATAATTTGATAAACTAAAATTATTTTGAAATTAGTATTATTTTAGTATATTCTTTAACAACAATTTTGATAAGAATTTTGAAAATAAAGGAATAAGACAATTTCAAAATTTCTAATCTCTCTATATAAAGTGATCATTTAACAATGATTCGACGTAACAAAAGAAAAAAAGTCGAATTATTCTCTCTCAAAAAATAAGCATACATCTTCACAATAAAATGGTTCTACATGCTCTTTCAGCTCTTAAACCAATCAGTCAACAATAGAAAATTAAAGTCAAAATTATTCGTATATAGAAGATCTATACTAAAGAATATTGTCAAGCACTTAAATTGGTTTTGCTTGATGAATATGTAAATATTTCTATAAATCTTTTCCACAGATATGTATTATTTTATTGATTTTTTTGATAAAAAATATTTGTTCTTTTATAGGGTTCAAAAGTTCATGCTACAGTAAAAAAAATCTACTTGGAAAATTTGAACATTTTTTGAAAGAAGGGGATACTAAAACCATTTGTAATTTCAAAGTCTCTGAAACAACTGGTTCTTGGAAAACCACTTCTCATAAGTACAAAATCTCTTTTGTCTACATTACTTCAATAAGATCAACTAATCATTTGTCAAGTAATTCTTTTGGTCTTGAATTTGTGGATTATAATAAATTACTTGGTGGAACCCTCAATCAGAATTGCCTAATTGGTGAGTTTCTATATCCCTTATTTTAATTTTTGTTATATTAAACTAAAAAAGTTAATGATCAAAATTTTTAAAATTTTTTTATAACTAACATATTTTAAAAATTATTTTTATATTATTACAAATATTTATTTTAATATTAATATTTTGCATAGATTAATTTCGTAGTAATTGTTTCTTATAATGTATTATTGTTTTAACGAATAAATTCATTCGATTATAATAACTAACTTATTTTTCCAGATGTTATTGGCATTTGTTTGATGTTCAACCTATAGTTGTCACTCACACTAATGGAAAAGAAACCAAATAGATTCATTTCTACCTTTGTAATGCTGAGTATGCATTTCAACTCTATTTTAATCAATATTTTTTATTTAAAATTATATACATTTTGATTAAATTTATTATATACAGTGATGCTCGAATTGAGTGTGTACTTTGAGGAAAATATGCTGAGACTTTCCAAGAAAAGGTTTCATCAGGTTATAGTAATCAAACAATTGTTGTTATGCAATTTGCAAAAATTAAAGTATACAAAGGTAAACTATTTCCAATTACATTTAATTTTTTATTAATATGAAGTCATATAAATTATTAATTCTAATATAATTTATAATCTTGGAATATTAAAGAAGCAATAACAATCTCTAACGCTTTTGAATATACACGATTTTGGATTGACAATGACACAAATCCTGAAGTACTATCATTACGAGCTAAGTAAGTTTTTTAGTGTTACAAAATACTTATAATAATTGATATTGTAATGTTATTTTATGCAATTACAATATTGATACCTATTATATTGCACACGTTTTTTATTTTTGTTAATATTATAGTATAGTTTTTACATTATTATATAATTTTTAGCTCATTTAATTAGTGAATTAATACTTTTTTCTTTTAGTTTTCCTAATGATAAGTTGCAAATGGTTGTACCTTCATCACTCGAGGTATCTAATGATTCTTCTTCAAAAGTTCTGGGAGATATTTTTAGGCATTTTCCTAAAAAAATTATCTAATATCACCAATGTAATTAAATTTTAGCATTTTAAAACTTTTTTGATATATATAAACACTGCTTTATATATGTTAATAATTAAATATTTTTTTTTAAAATATAGATTAGATCATATGTTACTATGTTGTCTATATTTGATATAGATTACAATTATGGGTGGTGCTATTTGAGTTGCAAAGTTTGCAACAAGAAAGCATATCCTCTTGATTGTTATGAAGGAGACAATGACAATGATGTTGAGATTTTAGAAAATTGACAATGGTACTGTACCGGTTGTAACTCAAAAGTTACTGAAGTTGTTCCCAAGTAAGCTACTTTTTTCTTTCTATATATTTTGAATATATCATTCAAAAAAATAATTACTTAGCTTTTTGATTTTATGTACACTTAATTTTTATAGGTATTACATTTTTGTGAAAGTTAAAGATGATACCGCTGAAGCAAAATTCTTAATATTTGATAACATTGCTCAGCAAATAATTAATCGTTCCGCAATGGACTTGGCTAAAACAGTTGAAGAGGTAAAATAATTATTTTATAAATTCTAAATTTATATATATATATATATATATTATCCACTATTTTTAATATTGTTAATACAAACTTATGTTATAATTATTTCTTTGTAGATTGAGAACCCTGAAAAGTTTCCAATGGCCTACTAATTTGATCGGAAAGAGCTTCATATTTGTTGTTGGTCTTGAAAACAGACATCTTTCAAACAGTCATGGTCATACCTATAAGGTTACTCAGTTGGTGAATAAAGTTCAACTACTAAAAGAATTTAACGAAACACAATCTTCTTCAGTAAGTTTTGTGTATTTTTAATCATGATTTATCCTATTACATTTTTATCTAAGTCAAAAATTTAATATATTGATTATTAATAGGTACCTTCCTTGATGGGTAGTGAGGAGACAATTGATGATTCAATTAAAGATGGTTATGACACACCACATTCAAAAAGAAAGGAAGAAACTGCACAACTTGATTCTGATCCTAATGATTTGGCCAGTGCAACAAAGTCCTTGAGGCACAAAAAAATTAAAATCGAGAAGCCTTGAATTTTCAAGATTACTATTTTTTTTCTTATCATTCTTATATCTGATTTGTTTATCATTAAGACTTAATTTTAATTTTTATTGTTATTTTCATATTTTTCATAAATTCGTTAGGTTTAAGAATATATTGAATTTATTCATAAAAGTTAATTTGGTTTTTAATTGTTTGCTAATGTTATTAGATTTATTTAACAATATTTTTATATTATTCAAATTTATTTTAGATAATCTCTTATTTGTAATTTTTCATATCAAACAAGCTATAGATAATATTATATATTAGTTCTATAATTTAAACATCCTATGAAATAGGAAGAATATATGTTTCCAATTAATTCATTGATTCAAATTTATTTTAGATAATTCCATATATTAGTTATGTAATTTAAAATTCTTATCAAATAGGAATAATATGTGGTTTGAATTGAAATTTTTTATTCTAATTCATTCTAGATAATTCCATATATTAGTTATATAATTTAACCAACCTATAAAATAGGAATTAATATATGGTTTCTTTTTATATAAGTTTTTGTAATTCTTATCTAAATTAATTTGTGTCACTTTCTCTATTTATTATGTATACATAACTTTCAATCATATTTTACAGAGAAAAAACTATTGATTACTTTTCCTTTTAAGTGATTTTTCTAAAATCATGAAGAAAGAAAAATCTATATGCAATGAGACATATACACAAGACCAATCGGCGAAAAGAGCAAAAGCTAATATTTTTTATATGAACATTATACTTATTATGAAATATTGTATTATTTATAAATGTCTTTTAAACTTTATTTTATGAAGTTATGAACTAACCAATATTTTGTATAGTCCAATCCAATGATCAAACAAACTACATGAAGTTTGTTCCTGAGACCTTTGATAAAATATTCACAAAAGGTACACCATTACATGGCAGCAACAACTTTCAGTAAACCATTGTTATAAAAGATTCTCAACCACAAACTCAGATTCTAGACAATTTATCAAACGGTAATTTCTTGGTTTTAAATTTATTAGATTCTAAACTATTTTTTACTTAACTCAAGACTATTGTATTACCTAAACTATTTATTATATTTATTATCTAACATTTTATATGATTAATTGTTAATAAATCAATCTAAAATATAATAATAATTGTCGATTACATTTATAACATTGTATAAATTCTAATTTTCAGGGATAAACAATAATGGAAGAAATGCAAAAATGCCCCAAAAATGAGGATATTTTCATCACTGCCCTCATTTTTTGGACATTTTCAAAAAATACCCCTCATTCTTAAAAAATGACCAAAATACACATATATTATTATTTATATATACATTTACAAACTTTTTCCCTCAAAAAAACTTTTTTCCCTCCAAAATTTTTTTTTCCCGCCAAAAAAAAGTTTCACACCAAAATTTTTTCCGCTTTACGAAAATAATTTCCCGCCAAAAAAATTTATAAGGAAGTTTGTAAAATTTTTTATAAGAGAGCTTATAAAATTTATAAAGCTTTATAAGAGAGCTTATAAAATTTATAAAGCTTTATAAGAGAGCTTATAAAGTTTATAAGATTTTATAAGAGATTGTATAAAATTTATAAGACCTTATGATAGATCTTATATAATTTGTAAGATTTTATAAGATAACTTATAAAATTAATAAGGTGTTTATAAAAAATTTATAAGGTGCTTATAAAATTTTAAGGTATTTACAAAAATNGAGCTTATAAACATTTATAAGGCTTTGTAAGAGACCTTATAAAATTTATAAGGCTTTATAATAAAGCTTATACAATTTATAAGGCTTTATAAGAGAGCTTATAAAATTTATAAGGTATTTATAAAAAATTTATAAGATGTTTATAAAAATTTTGTAAAGATATATAAGCGTATTTATATAAAAATTTTGGCGGGAAAATTTTTTTTGGCGGGAAAGTTTTTTTTGGCGGGAAAATTTTTTTCTTGTAAATGTTATTTATCAAAATTCCATTAAAAAAAATTTTGGCGGGAAATTTTTTTTTTTGTCGGAAAAAATTTGTAACAAATCTGTTGAGGGTAGTTTAGTCATTTTTGTATTAATGCGGGGCATTTTTGAAAAGATATATGTCAATGGACATTTTTGAAAAGGAGTACATTAAAAAGGGCATTTATCAACAATAATTCTAGTAATGATCCTGAAGGTAAACTTTAACTATTTATTTATATAGAAGATTTATCAAACGATTAATTTTTTGTTTAAAATTTAATCGAGATTTTAAAATTTTTTAGTCACTAAATTCAAGACTATTATTTTTCCTAAAATAATTAATATTGTTATTATCTAATGTTCTTATATGATTTATTGAACATGATCTATTGCAAATAAGAAATTGATCTAAGATTTATTATTTCTTGAATTTATTATATAATAATTACAAATTTGTTTTATTATCTACTATATCATACATTTTATTTCGACCAAAAAAGATCATACATGTTATTCAAATTTTTTTATTAAAAATGATTTCATGATTTTGATGTAGTAATCATTTCATAATGATTTTGATATTATAATAATTTAATGATATGACTTTAGCTATTACAATCATGATCTAATGATTTCGATTTTATAATTATTGTATGACATCATGTAAAATATTATAATAATTTAGTAATGATTTCTATATTATAATGAATTTATAATGATTTTCTAATAAATTAAGTATTATAATGATTTCATTACATGTTTATAATGATCTCATAATAATTTATATACTATAATTATTTCATGATTTTCATATTATACTAATTTTATAATAATTGTGCTATTTAATGACTTCTATATTATAATTATATTATAATGACTTTAAAATTTAGATGATAATTTTTATTTTTCGGAATATAATCTATCATATATTAGTTTTTAATGTTTAAACCCATACTTTGTGTATAATTTACTTAAACTATAAATATTTTTTATTTTATAATAGTAGATAATCATTTACTTAAATTATAAACGATCATCAAAACTATTTTAGTTATTAAATTCAAGACTATTGTTTTTCCTTAACTATTTACTATAATTATTATCTAATACTTTTGTATGATTTATTGTTAAAGATCTACTACAAATAAAGTAATTGATTACATTTATAACGTTGTATAAATTTTAATTTTCAGAGATAAACAGCTTATGCAGTAGTGATTCTGAAGGTAAACTTTAACTATTTATGATAATAAGTCTTACGTTTAATTTTTTTATTACTATTTATCCTATACTAATTGTTGTTATTTTATTCATCTTCCATTGATTCTTCGTCAAGCTACATAGACAATACAGATTCTATTATTTTGTTGAATTCTTCTGCAAACCAGAATCATATATCAAGTGATAATCATATTGTCACATAATCTGTTCAGCAATATAAAGGTATTGATATTTTATATGTTTCATAAATTTGTTGTAAATACAAATATTAACTCATTTTAAAATTAAACTAAACCAGTTTATTTAGATTTTGGTGATCCAGTACATGAATGCAAATATTGTGGGGCTGCTGTGTGATATAATGAGAGATTGGAAAAGAAAAAATATTCATCAAATCCTATATTCTCTATGTGTTGTATGAAGGGTAAAATACAGTTACCAAAACTCAAATGCCTCCAAAGGAGTTGATGGAATTGTTAAGAAATGATGATGAAAGAAGTAGAAATTTTTGTGAGAACATAAGGGCATATAATATGATGTTCTCATTTACCTCTCTTGGTGGAAAAATAGATCATTCTATCAACATTGGTCTTGGCCCAAAGATTTTTAGACTTCATGGCGAAAACTATCATCTAATGGGAAGTATGTTACCTCCTGATGGACAAGATCTTAAGTTCTCACAAATCTATATACATGATACATCTAATGAAGTTATGAACAGGCTGAAAGCTTTTTGGTAATATATAGAAGATTTTTTATTGCTTTATCTATTTTTTTGAATGGTATTCAATTATCAAAGTTATTCTTACTTTTATCATTAATCTATCCGCAGCAAATATGGATCAAGAAAAATAGATGGTGGTCTTAATAGTTTGCGAACAGACATTGTTGAATCAATAAGTAAATTGTTGCACAAGGTAAATTCTCATGTCAAAGCTTTTCTTACTTACAAAGAAAGGTTTAAGGAGGATGATGTAGAGACACTTCACTTTGTACTCTTAAATGAACTGTGTAAGGATGGTCGACTTTATAACACTCCAAATTTATCAGAAGTTGCAGCATTGGTCGTTGGTGATTTTGTTATTGACATGGAAAAGAGGGATATTATTCTTGATAGAAAATCTAGTAAACTCAAAAGGATAAGTGAGTTGCATCCATCATATCTACCACTGCAATACCCTATAGTCTTCATTTATGGAGAAGATGGATGGCATCCACACATCAAGAATAATTTCTCAGATAGAGAAGGGAATAAGCAGAATCGTGTTAGTATGAGACAATGGTTTGCTTATCGTATCCAAGACAGAAAGGATGAATCACCTGTTCTATTGAACTCGAGAAACCTATTCCAACAGTTTTTGGTTGATGGTTACACTGCAATAGAAGCTAACAACATGACGTTTATAAGAAAGAATCAGCCTAAACTTTAGTCTGCAACATGTGAGAGTATGAAGAACTCTACCAATGAAGTGGATAACGATTTGAATAATAAAGGATCTAGGATTTTTATCCCATCTTCTTCCACATGCGGAGAAATATATATGAGGCAAAATTATATGGATGCAATGACTGTTTGCAAATATTTGGGGTTTCTGGATCTTTTTATTACATTTCCATGTAATCCTAAATGGCCTGAAGTTACAAGATATCTAGCAAAAATGAGTTTGAAATCTAAAGATAGACCAGCTATTTTGTGTAGAATGTTCAAAATGAAGCTTGATTGTCTTATGGATGATTTGACTGGAAATAATGGTGTTTTTGGAAAGACTTTTGCTGGTATGTTTTCTAAATATTATATTTACTTATATTACAAACTATTAGAAGTTGATTATTTCTTTTAGTCACAATATGTATATTGTGTATATTACTTTTCTATGATATAGTTTTAATCAGTTAATTATATATTGTTTGCTTTTTAATGCAGCTATGTACACGATAGAGTTCCAAATACGAGGACTACCACATGCTCATATTCTATTGTTTATACATAAAGATTCTAAGTATCTGAATTCCAAAGATATTGAGGCTATTATTAATGCTAAGATACCAGATAAAGAGAAAGAGCCGGATTACTATGAAATTGTAAAGGACATGATGATTCATGGACCATGTGGTGTTGTTAATCCTTCTTCACCTTGCATGAAGGACGGAAAGTGTTCAAAGTTTTACCCAAAACACTTTGAGGAAACCACATCCATTGACCAAGATGGGTATCCTATTTATAGGCGTCGTGATGATAACACGTTTGTGATTAAGAATGATTTTAAGTGTGATAACAGATATGTCGTTCTTCACAACAAGTATCTATCTCTTCGTTATCGAGCACATATAAATGTCGAGTGGTGTAATCAATTAAGATCCATTAAATACTTATTTAAGTATATAAATAAAGGACAAGACAGAATAGCATTTGGATTAAAGAAATCTAGCCATAAGGATTAACAATCTGCTGAAGTTATAAACGAAAGTGGAAATGATTGTGAAGAAACACATGAAGATGAAATCATATCATATTTTGACTGTAGGTATGTCCGATTTATATAATTTTTATTTTGAAATTTTATAACTAGCTATTATTATTTAATCATTATAAAATAATTCATTGTTTATTATTGATAAATAAGAAATTTCATTGTTATTTTTGATTGTGATTATTGCTTAAAATATCTAATATATGTTATATTTTGTCTATTGATATGTTTGATTTCTATAGTTGTTTTCTAACAATATGATAACTGAGTACTTTTATTTTATCATGATTAAGTATAAAGTTAAAATGAGTTGTTATTTAATATATAGGTATATATCAGCATGTGAGGCAGCTTGGAGGATACTAGCATTTCCTATACATTATAGGTCTATTCCTGTTGAGAAGCTTTCTTTTCATGAGAAGATCAACAAGTTGTTGTCTGGAAATATGATGATCTTGTAGAAAGTGTTTTGAATAGGAAGTCAATAGATCAACCGATATTTTTGGGTTGGATGCCCCGTGATAAGATTGATGAAGAAGCTAGGAGTCTAACATATGCTGAGTTTCGTACGAAGTATTTATATAATAAAAAGGAAAAGGTCTGGAATAAAAGGAAGAGGAATAAGTTTGCTATAGGACGGATCTACTATGTTCCTCCCTCTCTTCGAGAGTTGTTTTACTTGAGAATACTTCTTAACATAGTCAGAGGTCCTACTTGATGATGATTCTGAATATATAGAAGAAATTGTTAGTGCAAGTCAATGGTCATCAGCATGTTCTTTGCGTCAGGTTTTGCACACATGTTAATGACAAGTAGCTTATTATCACCAGAAATTCTGTGGGAGAGTATTTGGAAATTTCTTTCTGAAGATATACAGTATAATAAACGAAAATTATATTGTATCCAAGGTATCCATACACCATGTTCATTTACAAAGTTTAAATGATTGTTTACGATTTCTTAAAATGTTTATAATATTTCACTTCTATTTATACTATTTTGTTTTTCACAGAACTTACACTCAATGAGAATCAGCTTAGGAATTATACATTAATTGAGTTGGACTCCATATTGAAAGATAGTGGTAGTTCTCTGTCTATATTTGATTCAATGCCTCAAATAGATTCGAAATACAATTCGTCTACAATGAATCATTTTTATGTTTGAAGAACATAATTATGATTGTGAGAAATTTAAAAGGGAACATGATAGAGATGTATAGCAATTGACTCTTGAGCAGAAAGATGTATATAATAATGTCGTTGATTCAGTTCTTAATGATAAAGGTGGAGTTTTCTTTGTTTACGGTTCTGGAGGAACAAGAAAAAATTATCTATGGAAAGTTTTATCATCAGCTATTCGATATAGAGGTAAGGTTGTTCTCAATGTTGCTTCAAGTGGCATAGCATCTTTGTTATTGGTAGGAGGAAGAACAACTCATTCTCGATTTGGTATCCCTATAAATCCTGATGATTTTACTACTTGCTCTATGAAAAAAGGATCTGATTTGGCCAACTAAGTGAAAGAGTCGTCTTTGATTATATGGGATGAAGCCCCAATGATGAGTAATATTGCTTTGAATCTCCAGATAGGAGTTTAATTGATACCATTGGTATAAATGATAAATCATTTGGTGGTAAGGTAGTTGTCTTTGGTGGAGATTTCAGACAAGTATTACCAGTGATTGAAGGAGGTGGAAGAGCAGAGACTGTTCTAGCAGTACTAAATTCTTCTTAGAAGCATTGTAAAGTTCTAAGATTGAAAAAGAATATGAGGTTTTTAAAGGATTCTTTTGTTAGTCATGGTCAAGCTAAGAAAACAGAAGATTTTTCAAGGTGGATTTTGTCTGTTGGTGATGGTAATATAGGTGAACCTAATACAGGTGAAGCAATGATTGACATTCCAGAAGACTTACTTATTACTGAATCATCAAATCCGATTGACACTATGTGCTCTCAAGTATATGGAGATTTTGCACGACATTTACATGATCCTAAATATTTTCAAGATAGGGCAATACTCTGTCCAACAAACAATGATGTCGATGATATAAACAACTACATGTTATCACTCCTTGAAGGTAAATTAATTTATGAACAAATTATTATCACTAATTATATGAAAAGGTTAGATTACTTTTTATTATTGTTTAAATCCTTTATTGTTGCAGGCGATCAAAAAATATATCTTAGTTCTGATAGCTTATGCCCAACTGATTCGTACTCAGTTGATACTATGGTGTTTATTCGAGATTTTCTAAACAAAATAAAGATATCTGGTTTGCCTAATCTTTCTCTTCGTTTGAAGGTTGGTACCCCTGTTATGTTAATGAGAAATCTTGATCCTAAACGTGGGCTGTGTAATGGAACAAGACTCCAAATAACACAAATGGCTAATCATATATTGGAAGCAAGAATCATTACATGTGACATGATTGGTGAGAAGGTTTTGCTTAGCATAATGGTAATAACTCTGTCGGATACTAAATTGCCTTTTAGAATGCATGGAAGACAATTTCCATTATCTGTTGCTTTTGCAATGATTATAAATAAGAGTTAGGTTCAGACTTTTGAACAATGTTGGTTTGTATCTACCTAGACCTATGTTTTCACATGGATAGTTATACATAGTTATATCTAGGGTTAGGTCTAGATGCGGATTGAAGGTTCTAATCACAAATAAAGAAGGTAGACCATTGAGTAAGACAATGAATGTTCCCTACAAAGAAGTATTCCAAAATCTATAGCAAGTTTGAATTTTCATTCATGGTACTATCCTTTTGATCCAAACAAGTATTATTGATTGATATATAGTCTAGTTATGTTATTATCTTGATTTATATATTGTATCTTATAACTAATTTCATTTAGTTTATACATATGCAGATTATATGATTCAAGAGTCGGTTATGTGATATTCTCGTGAAGTTGATTTGAAGACTACATTGCTATAGAGAAAAATTGGAACATTTTATTTCGATTTTTCCATTAAAACTTTTCAAAATCACTATGTTTAAACTTATTTAAAATATTTTTTCCCATTATATTTTTGTACTTATTTCTTACTAATTTTTATTTTCAGCATTTTGATATGTTTTATTCTTATATAATTGAATTTAAATTTAGTTTTTAGGTATATCATATAATATAATATAGTTTTATATTATGTTTAAAATTTTATATTATTTAGTCGATTATGTTACAAAATTTTGTATATGAAGTCGATTAAGAGTTCAAATAATTACTAATTTTTACATCTTAAAACACATAAGAATTTAAAATATAATATACAAAATATAGTAATGCATATAACTATTTTTAAACTTATTTAAAATATAGTTTCCCATTATATTTTAGTACTTATTTTTCTCATATTTTTATTTTCAGCATTTATATATATTGTATTCGTATATAATTGAACTCTAATTTTTTATTTATTTATATCATATAATATAATATAGCTTTATAGTTACTTTAAAAAATTTTATATTATGTAGTCGAGTATGTTTAAAATTTTGTATTATGAAATTGATTAAGAGTTCAAATAATTACGAATTTTAACATCTTAAATACATAAGAATTTAAAATCTACTACATAAAATATAGTAATACAAATCTTACTACATAAATTAATACACTTCATTATATTACAATTTTGACATTATTAATAGCAACTTAACATATTACTGATCCTCCAAAAACATCTTCTGGAATTCATATTCCCATAAGCATACCTTACATGCTATCGATAGTGGTAAATCGTCGTCATCGTCTAAATCCCATATGTCGAATTCCGGGAAAACCAATAGATGATTTCCATTGCATACACATTGTTCTCTTCGATACAATGTTCTAAAAAACATTAACAATTCCCATCCAAACCAACGCAAATTTGTTGGTCCGTCCATGACATTTTCTCTAACTATTCTAATGAAGTTCAATGTTGTAATTACTGTTGGTCTTTCTAGGCGTTTCAAAATGTTGTATCCTCTCTCTTTGAAAAATCCTCGAAAACTCACAGATACCAATCCAAAGACTAATAATGCTTCCTTTATCCCTTTATCGCTAGCTTGAACTAACTTATTCATTCCCTATATTATCTTCCAATTATGAAAAACATTACTTACACCAGTTCTATATATTGCTTCTCGATTACCTGATTCACATAACCTTTTATAGAAGTTATCGAGATTCTCTTGGTTCCAAGGAAAGTTATAGAATGATACATCTTCCAGAGTTAATTTACTAAGGACCTCATTTTCTTCGCACATCTCATGAAAAAATTGAGACAGCATTCTCATACTTCTTATTTTATCAATATCATCCATCGGACATCGAGAAAAAATGTCCATAGTATTTTTTTCCGGTAATAACTTGAAATCCATATTTCCACAGTAATTTTTTATCTACAAAATATAATATGCATGTTGTTATTATACGAACAATATGTATAAAAATGTCGAATATATTTTATATATTTACAATGATACTCTTTGTTAATTTTAAAATTAATGTTATTATTTATTTTCTAATATTCCAATGATTAATAAATTGTAATTTTAAGTTAAGTGACATATTAACAAATTATTTTGTATCTATGTTTTTTATCTCTCAAAATTAATTTTATTTTTTAAAACTATTTTCATCCCTCTTAAATTATCAAACAATACTTTTATTTCATTTTTGTCTAATAAAAACTAATATATATTAGTAATGATATTGAGTACAAATAATGTTTTCTAAAACAAATAACATATTAATTTAAAATTATAAATTTACAAAAATATTAAAACAAACTATTAGATTTCTTATTAAGTATTAATTTTGATAGTAATTCATATATCAAAATTTGAATTCATATCAACGATTTGTTTGTTAGGACATACCTACATGTTAACAAAAATTATTTTATAAACTATTTACCTTCACTATCTCATAGCATTTTTATTTATAGTTTTTGTATCACTATATTTTTAGTTAATGAAATTGAAATACTTTTCAAATTTCTTTTATTAAAATTTGTGTAAAAAATAAGACTAATAACAATTATAATTTCGGTTTAAATTACTTACTTTTGCCTTTCTTACTAAGTTATGAACTTTGTATAGAATAGCTTCTTCTTTTCTATGCAACAATAGTGTTTTTTAAAGTTGGAAGAAAGTTGTATGTTTTTTATAATCTTACATATATATATATCTAGAAATCGTTAAAACCTATAAGAAGAATAAATTCTTTTACTGTTCTGATTTGATTTGTTATTGAATATTGGTTAAATATTTTTTGGTTAAATTGAAGATTGGTTGATGTGTGAATAGTTTTTTCAGAAAGTATATATTTATGATTTTTGACAAGAAAAAAACAAATTCAATTTTGACCATACAAATAAATTAACCATAAAATTTTATCAACCATAAATTTTTTAAATTTTTTTATTAATATGGTTAAATTATTTTATAAACTACATACATACATAAATGTATAGTATGTTTTGTATATTACTTTGTTTTTGAATGTACTGTATCAAAATAAATATATTAATTTAAAATTATAAATTAAAAAACATATCATAACTTACTATTAAATTTCTTATTAAGTATTAATAATCATAGTAATTTCTATATAATATTTGAAGTAATATCAACAATTTCTTTGTTCGCTTATACCAACATGTTAATAAAAATTATTTTATAAACTATTTACATTCACTAATTCATAGTATTGTTTTCTATAGTTTTTGTATTGGTATATTTTTTCTTCACTAATTCATATCATTGTTTTCTATAGTTTTTGTATTCAATTCATGATTTTATTTGATTTACCATTTAATATTGGTTGATTTGTTTTGGTCGAAATTGAAAATTTGTTTATGCGTACATAATTTTTAACACATATATATATATATATATATATATNAAACAAAAACAAACCAAATCTCGAGCATTCAAAAAAAAAATCTTAAAAAGTTTACAAACCATAAACATAAATAAGAAATCTTTATTTATTATTTTTTTTGAACAATAGTGTTTTTTGAAGTTGGAAGAAAGTTGTATGTTTTTTATAATCTTATATAGATATATATATATATATATCGTTAAAACCTATAAGAAGAAAATATATTTTACTGTTTTAATTTGATTTTCACTGAATATTAATTAAATTTTTTTTGGTTTAATTTAATATTGATTGTTGTGCGCATAATTTTTTTAGAATATATATATATATATATATATATGATTTTTAACAAGAAATAAACAACTTCAATTTCGACCACACAAATAAATTAACTATAAAGTTTTATCAACCATAAATATTTTTTTATTTTTATTAATATGGTTAAACTACTTTATAACCTATATATACATACAAATGTATAGTATTGTTTTGTATAGTTTGTATATTATTTTGTTTTTGAATGTATGAAACCAAAATAAATATATTGATTTAATATTATAAATTAACAAACATATCCAAATTTACTATTAAATTTCTTATTAAGTATTAATTATGATAGTAATTCCTATATCAAATTTTGAAGTTATACCAACAATTTATTTGTTAGCTTATACCAACATGTTAACAAAAATTATTTTATAAACTATTTACATTCACTAATTCATAGCATTGTTTTGTATAGTTTTTGTATTAGTGTATTCCTTCACTAATTCATATCATTGTTTTGTATAGTTTTTGTACTCAATTCCTGATTTTATTTTATTTACCATTTAATATTGTTTGATTTGTTTTGGTCAAAATTGAAACTTTTTTTGTGTACATAATTTTTTTAAAATATATATATTTATGATGTTTTCAAACAAAAACAAATCAAATCTCGAGCACTCAAAAAAATGTTGAAAAGTTTACAAATCATAAACATAAATAAGAAATCTTTATTTATTATTTTTTCAACAATGGTGTTTTTTGAAGTTGGAAGAAAGTTGTATGTTTTTTAATAATCTTACATATATATATATATATATATATATAAATCATTAAACCTATAAGAAAAATATATCTTTTACTGTTTTGATTTGATTTGTCACTGAGTATTGATTAAATATTTTTTTGGTTTGATTGAAAATTGATTGATGTGTGCATAATTTTTTTAGAATATATATATTTATGAGTTTTATTAAGAAAAAAATAAATTCAATTTCGACCACACATATAAATTAACTATAAAATTTTATCAACCATATATATTTTTTTATTTTTATTAATATGGTTAAACTATTTTATAAACTATATATACACAAATGTATAATATTGTTTTGTATAGTTTGTATATTACTTTGTTTTTGAATGTATGAAATCAAGATAAATATATTGATTTAAAATTATAAATTAACAAACATATCCAAACTTACTGTTAAATTTCTTATTAAGTACTAATTATGATAGTAATTCCTATACCAAATTTTGAAGTTATATCAACAATTTCTTTGTTAGCTTACACCAACATGTTACAAAAGTTAATTTATAAACTACTCACCTTCACTAATTCAAAACATTGTTTTGTATAGTTTTTGTATCAATATATTACCTTTACTAATTCATATCATTGTTTTGTATAGTTTTTTTAATTCAATTCCTAATTTTATTTGATTTACCATTTAATATTGGTTGATTTGTTTTGGTCGAA
>OVBA01006274.1:0-17428 GCA_900406435.1 Lepidium aucheri
TGCCCGCAAAGAACTTAAACCGAGTAAGTGGTAAAGGTGAATCGGCTGGAATGATGCATAAACCTGTAGCCTTTCACGTCCGTGTATATCCGCTAACTTACTCCATATGCGGGTTGGTGGAGCAACTTGGAAGGATGCGTAAACCCGTAGCCTCCCANTAGCCTCCCATGTTTATGTAAACCAACTTCGGAAAAGCCAAAAAGGCATATAAAATGAAAAATAAAAAGAAAAAGAAAAAAAAAAGCAAAGAAAAGAAAGAATAATCGGGCAGGAAAATTTTAATGAGAGGGAGCCATTTAAGATGAAAAATGATCATGGTAACCCTAGGGAAGTCGAAACATGTACATGTTGATCTCTAGTCTCTTTTGAGGTCCGCACCAAAAAGAAATAAGGAATTAGACTTGTACCTTTAGAGACCAGCTTAGGTGATAGAAAACCATAGGTTGAATGCTATGTTTAAGGATTATTACACTGCGGGTTCCAAAATGATAGAGCCCACATGTGGATTACGGTTTAGCTTAAGCAACTTGTTCGTAATACAAGATGTTCCCATTTTTTGTGCTGCTTTTCCACCTTATGTCATTGCACTTGCTTGAGACCAAGCAAGATCTAAGTTTGGGAGAGCTGATGCGTGTGATTTTTGATGGTTCTCGAGCCTTGTTTTAGGTAGTTTTGCATCCGTTTAGCTAGACTTTCCATGCACTTAGGTCCGTTTAGGTTAGTTTTGCACTTTTTGCATTTGCATTTGCCTTTGGAGTTCGGAGTTTTGCATTTGTAAATTCACTGTTTGAATGTTAAACCTCTGGTACATATCAAAGATATCAAATGCTTGTACCAATACATAATGATCTATGACATGTCAAGATATCAAATGTCAAACTAGACAATGAAATATCTGATCTAATTTCAATTGGTGCCAGTACTAATACATTAGCCAATTCTCATACATAGCCGTGACCTCAGTCCTCATGATTGTGATATAGATTGTGGTGAATCCCTTAACATTGAACATCAACCCAAGATATATTATATTAGGTAAAACTCTTGCTATAGACTGTGTTGACAAGACTGAACTCATAACACATAAATGAACCGAAATCATAAAGTGTTTCACGAGAAACAAGTAAAGATTAGGATCTTTAACCTTAGGGAATAGCTAATCCCATCAACTTGGTTCGAGGAAACAAAGATCACAACCAATATAACATGATATAATCTAATCATATGACTAAACCAATTCATAGTCTTCAAGAGCATGGAAAGAACTAAGGGATAAACCAATTTTAGGTTATTCGTCAAGCTTTTTAATTCCAAAACGATATAATAAACTTTCAAATCCCAGAAACGAAAACCTAGGAATGAAAGAAACTTCGAATCATGAGAACGACCTGAAATAAGTGTTTTTAATGCATTTCTCTATTTTGAATGTTTAAATTATGTTTCTATTTTGTCTTCTAGCCTATTTTGTCCTATTNCATGATTGTGATATAGATTGTGGTGAATCCCTTAACATTGAACATCAACCCAAGATATATTATATTAGGTAAAACTCTTGCTATAGACTGTGTTGACAAGACTGAACTCATAACACATAAATGAACCGAAATCATAAAGTGTTTCACGAGAAACAAGTAAAGATTAGGATCTTTAACCTTAGGGAATAGCTAATCCCATCAACTTGGTTCGAGGAAACAAAGATCACAACCAATATAACATGATATAATCTAATCATATGACTAAACCAATTCATAGTCTTCAAGAGCATGGAAAGAACTAAGGGATAAACCAATTTTAGGTTATTCGTCAAGCTTTTTAATTCCAAAACGATATAATAAACTTTCAAATCCCAGAAACGAAAACCTAGGAATGAAAGAAACTTCGAATCATGAGAACGACCTGAAATAAGTGTTTTTAATGCATTTCTCTATTTTGAATGTTTAAATTATGTTTCTATTTTGTCTTCTAGCCTATTTTGTCCTATTGTCTAGATTGCAAGCTCATTTAATATATAGCCTATCTTTGTGACAGATTGATAGGTTGCTTGAGCTAAGGTCTAGTAGTAGATAGATTGTTTACAAACAACTTCTGAGTATTGGTTCAACAAATCTCATCTACTTACCACTATGCTCAATTGATTTGATCTTAAGGACTGAAAAAAGCTTTTATCATCTCTATATATACACACAAAAAACGTTTTTTCTTAGCAATATGTGATATTTTACAAGTGCCTTCCTTAAGTTATTAAGGCCTCATAACACACATCCTGTCAAGAAAGCCTCAAAGAAGTTAAAAGGATCTCTTGTATTGATATGATCGGCGGAAAAGCCTTATATAGACCGGCTAATATGAATCAGTTATGTAACCTAATATACAAGCACACGGATGACAATATAATACAGATTTGGAAGCCCATCATGGCCCAATACCCCCCTCAAGGTAGAGTGTGTAGATCGCAAACGCCCAGCTTGGATAAGAACTCTTCAAACTCACGTTTACCAAGTGATTTAGTCATGATGTCTGCAAGCTGGGACTTTGTCGAAACATGTCTCGTAGTGATTGTACCTCTTATGATTTCATCTCAAATGAAGTGGCAATCAGATTCAATGTGTTTAGTGCGTTCATGGAAAACTGGATTTTTGGCAAGATGGATAGTGGAAAGACTGTCAGAATTAAGCTGAACCGGTGTGGAGCAATCTATTCCAAGCGCAGGTAACAATTGTATCAGCCACAAAATTTCACTTACAGTGTCAGCCATGGCTCGGTACTCGGCTTCAGCAGATGATCGGGAAACTTTGTCATGTTTCTTGGTTTTCCAAGAAAGTGGAGAATCCGCAAGAGTGATGAACCAGCCTGTTAGTGAACGACGTGTAAGAGGGAAACCAGCCCAATCGGAATCACACCATGCCTTGAGCTCGAGTGGTGTATTGGCTTTGAGTAAAATACCTTGTCCCGGACTGTTTTTCAAGTAATGTACAACACGTAAAGCGGCCTCCGAGTGTTCAGCTTTTGGATGTTGCATAAACTGAGATAAAATGTGAATGACGTAAGACAACTCTGGCCGTGTGGTGCTGAGATATATTAAGTGTCCTACTAGTTGATGATATGGAGTTGGATCTGCAAGAATATCACCATCAGCAAGAGCCAGTTTGTGGTTCTGCTCTAGTGGGAAACTCACAGGTTTCACATTTAAGAGCCCGGTTTCAGAGATGGTATCGAGGGCATACTTCCTCTGACATAAGTACATGCCTATGGGACTTCTGGCCACTTCAATACCCAAGAAATATCGAAGAAGACCCAGATCTTTCATGTGAAAACAATGGCTTAGATATTGCTCGAATTCGGCAATGACTTTCGGAGAGGAGCCGGTGACAATAAGGTCGTCGACGTATACAAGCACATGGATTTGAACATCACCTTCGTCTAGTGTGAACAATGAGTGGTCAGTAACATTGTGGATGAAGCCATAGTCTTTCAAAGTTGCGGCTAATTTGGCATACCAACATCATGCAGCTTGTTTTAAACTATACAATGATTTGTGTAATCGACACACCTTATTTTTACCGGAGGTGCGGAAACCCGGTGGGAGTCGCATGTAGACTTCTTCTTCGAGGTCACCGTGAAGGAAAGCGTTGTGAACGTCCATTTGATGGACTTCCCAATCATTGCTGACAACTTGTTGAAGAAACGCACGGACCGTGACCATTTTTGCGACGGGTGCGAACGTTTCATTGTAACCGATGCCCTCTGTTTGATGATTACCAAGCCCTACCAGTCTTGCTTTGTGCCTTTCAATATTACCATCAGCTCTAAATTTGACTTTAAAAACCCATCTACAGCCAAATGCTGTTTTGCCTGGAGGTAAATCCATAACTGTGAATGTACCTTGATCCTCAAGAGCTATAGTCTCGTCTTTTACTGCATAGCGCCAATTTTCATCCTGAATAGCTTGACTATAATGTTGGGGCTCATACGCAGAAGTGATGGCTACTATATATGCTTGGTAATTGTCAGAGAATTGTGAGCTTGACATGTAGTCAGACAAAGGATATGATGCAGAGTTGGTTGCAGTTTCAAGCAAAATATTGGTAACATAATCTGCTAGCTTCGTGGGTGGACGTTTAACACGACAGCCACGACCTGTGGACGCAGGAGGAGGATCCGAAGTTTCAGGTGGGGAGTGATCTGCAGGTGTGGATTGATCTGCAACAACAGCAGGAGTAGTGAGATGTGTTTTAGGCGGTGAAAAAGACTGCTTTGCATTAGTTTGTGTGATGAGAGGACTGTTTTCTGAGGAAGCATCGTTTGCTGAGACGGGTGTATGTGAAGATACAGCAGGAATGTGTTCTTGTGGAGGGGATACAGCCACAATTTCATCATTGTTTTGTGCTGGTGGTGTGTATACAATGCCTGGTTTGGTTGTAGGAGTCTGTAAAGTTACAGGCTCTCTCATCTCTAACTCAAATTATGACGATGTGGGAGGAAAAACCTGATCTGGAACCTGCAAACTTGTTGCATCGTGAACTTGAAAGGGAAAATTATTTTCGATGAAGACGACATCCCGAGATACTGAGACTTTACCTGTTTCTAGATTAAAAACTCGCCAACCCTTCTTGCTAAAAGGATAACCAATGAAGACTGATTTTGTGCTTCGTGTCTCAAACTTGTCACCAACATGTTTTTGGTTATGCACATAGCATAAACAACCAAAAACTCTGAGATGTGTCATAGGAGGAGACTTGTTGTAGATGATCTCATACGGTGTTTTTCCATTGAGAATTGAGGTTGGGGTGCGGTTTATGAGATACCCTGCAGCTAGAGCACAATAACCCCAGAATTCAATTGGCAAATTAGCTTGAAACCGTAAAGCCCAAGCTACATTAAGGATATGCCAGTGTTTCCTTTCTACTCCGCCATTTTGTTGTGGAGTTCCTACACAAGATGTTTCATGAATGATCCCATTTTCTGCAAAGAAATCTTTTAGATAGACAAATTTTGATCCATTATCACTGTGGATTATTTTTACCGATGTGTTGAATTGCCGTTCAACAAGTGCCCAAAAGTTCTGAAGGTGCTTAGGAGCATCAGTCTTTGTAGGTAGTAGGTATATCCACACTGCTCGAGAATGATCGTCTAGTATTGTAAGAAAGTAACGAGACCCACATATAGAAGACGTACGATAAGGACCCCATAAGTGGACATGAATCATTTCAAAATTGGAACTCGTTTTATTAGAACTAAGAGAGAATGGTTCTCTTGTTTGCTTTGCACGCAGGCAAATATCACAAGCACTGAAATCAGAAACATTATTTGAAAAATCCAGAAACTGCAACATCTTCATAGCCTTTGAAGAGGGGTGTCCCAATCTGCAATTCCAAACATCAGCTGTAGGTGTGATTGATGTATTGGAAACAGATGCAACATCGACACTTCGATAAAAATAGAGTCCATCTTTTTCTTCACTCGCACCAATCAAGGTCTTCGTGATGCGATCTTGAATCACACAAAGTTCATCATTAAACTGAAAAATACAAGAACGGTCCTTTGCCAATTAAGAAACTGAGATCAAATGACAGTGCAGTCCATTAACATAGTAAACATTCTGCAGTTTCAAATCGGTTCTGAGAGAAACAGAACCACCCTGAGTTGTTGTTGTGATCCTTCCGTCTGGGAGCTTGATTAACATAGGTGGTGTAGTGATTACGTTGGATAAAAAACCCAGAGTTCCTGTCATATGATTAGAAGCCCTAGTATCTAATATCCAAGACTCAATGAAGAACATACCCGATTTACTATCAGTGGCTGGTGTTTGTGTGTTGAGAAGGTTGATCAATGTATTCCACTGTTTTTCGTTCAAGCCACTAAAACCCATATGGTCTGATGTTGCAGAGTTAGTAGCAGTAACATGATTAACCTGAGCAACTTGATTCCGATTGCTACCAGCAGAAGAAGTTGTTCCACAATTAGATTGACCTGCAGTCGATCCTGCAGTTTTGCCTTTTGTTTTGTCCCACCATTCTGGATATCCTATTTTTTTGAAACAGTTTTCTGCAAGATGTCCATTCTTGCCACACTACGAGCAAACAATTGTCTGGTTTCGAGTCTCATTCATAGGTTTTGAGCGGTTGTTAGCTTGAACAGAAAAACTCACTGCGTCCACTTGTTCATTATGAATGCGACCCGCCAATCTGGATTCTTCATCTTGAGTTACAACGTTGTAAGCCTCTTCAAGAGATGGAAGTGGCTCACGAGAGAGTAATTAAGATTTTACAGGACCATAAATCGTGTCATCCAATCCCATAAGGAACTGATGCAACTTGTCTTCCTCTCGCTCTTTACGAACTTCCTCCATTGTTTTTGCTTGTTGATAGTCAGCTAAATTCCTCCACAATTTCACGAGTTATCCATAATATGTCTCGACAGTGAGACCTTTTTGACGACAGTTTGCAAGTTCTGTCTTCAATCTTTGCACATGTTGCCCATTCTTCACACCGTAACGTTTTTGAATGTGATTCTAGAGGTCTTGTGCATCATCAGTAAATGACATGGATGATGCAATGCATTCTTCAATCGTGAGTTTGATCCATGACACGACAAGTGCATTATTTGCAATCCAGTCTTCGTAGTATTCGTTATCTTCTGCAGGTTGTTTTATGGATCCGTCAACGAATCCAAATTTCTTTCGTGCTTTCAAAGCCAAACGAATGTTTGCAGCCCACTCGTCGTAGTTAGGACCACGCAGCAACGGTTTTGAGATCAAAATGCCAGGATTATCTCCAGAAGTCAGATCGTAAGGAGAAATGGTGCAGCGTAGTTGCGTGACGGTTGCAGCGGAGTTAGAATCATCACTTCCCATTGTAAAACACGGGAGCCAAAATCTTTTTGTGGTTAGATTATGGCTCTGATACCATGTCAAGAAAACCTCAAAGAAGTGAAAAGGATATCTTGTATTGATATGATCGGCGGAAAAGCCTTATATACACCGGCTAATATGAATCAGTTACGTAACCTAATATACAAGCACACAGATGACAATATAATACAGATTTGGAAGCCCATCATGGCCCAATACATCCCATTTTTCATTTACTTTATCAACATTATGTACATTAAGCCTGTGGACCTTAGTTAAATAAATGGTCCAACAAAAAGCAGATAGCATCAAACGGCTGGTAAAACTATACCAAAAACAAAAAGGACTAATACCAAGATAAGAGCCTAAACTCGACCAAAATCTGAGATAGTAATCAATACTAAATACTTGATTGATTCCAAAAACTTTGTGAATGCTTGCGCGAGGTGCCAGCATTTGAATCTGATATCCTATTCCGCTTGATTGAGGAGAAGATGTTAGTAACCTCATCATTTTGATTCTTCTGAATCTGTTGAGATGATGCCACATCTTCCTCTATAGTATTTGGAGGTTGCATCACTAGTAAGAAAGAGCTGTGAGAGTGGATATTCTGAGAGATGAGGATCTAAGTTAACTGTTTTCGTTGTCTTTCATTAGTACAAATTATGTAGATACTCGACATGATGAGGTAGATATGGACATAAGGTAGTAGTGTGCACAATCTATTGACAGTTGAAACATAGTCATGACAAATACTTGTAACAGAAACATGGTGTGACCACATCATCGATCTGGAATCTTACACACCCACTTTTGAAAACTCACCAATTGTGCTGGCAATCATGTCAACTTTTACATCTGATATCTATTGCAAAAGAACTTCATACAACTACACTTAAATGTCTAGAGTCATAGAAAGTCATCATTATAACGATCTTGCCAACGTTGTATGGCCACAAACCAATTGTTATAAAGAATTGGTTGTCTTCTTACAATAGGAATCAGATCAACATCTAAAGTGCACAGAAATTGAGCAAATTTGCTGTTTATGATACGCCCCTGAACACTTGCATGAAGACCCCATTTTCTCGGCAAGTCTTCCGCCAGATCCAGCAAGTTTTGTTCATTAACGTTCAAAGGTCTAGCTAGAAGGCTTAGCCATTGCAAGCCAAGACTGATGGGGACTAAATATCTTAGGATCATTTCTAACGAGGTTGAATTAGTTAAGAGTTGCCCACAAATTGTTATCCATGCTGTTAACTTAGGCGAGATACACAATATATAGAAGTTTTTGGTTTTGGACTAGTTATCAATTTTGCTTCCTGTTATTTCTTGATAAAGATAAGTTGGGTTTCTTGTTTAAACACTGCGTTGAGTAACTCGTGGTTGTTTTAATTTTTTAAAAAAATTCCCAACGTGGTTTGTTTTAATTAAGTATTGCATTTTTGGCCTAAAACATAAACAATATCAAAAAGTACTTATCGTTACTTAAACATTGGTAATTAAAAAGGTGAAGTCAACAACAAATTGGTATTTTTTTTTGGCTCGGCACTAGTTCGTATTTAGTTTAGTCAAAATGACAAAGTTTATTATTTATTTTTTATCAACTCAAAGATATATTAAAAAGCACCTTAGGTGAAGAGTGCAAATATAGCACTAAACCATTAGTCGACTCTTTTATATTACGGTCAAGAGCATTAGCTTTATGATTTAGAGATTTTGGGATTACATGAAAAGATAGAGAGCAAAAAAGGAGACTTCAACATGAGAAAATCCTCCTGATAAGGTTAAAACGCTAGCCATTCTTTTAGATCCAGTAATATCTTCAGCATGTCTGCGCAATTCGTTGTTATCTCCACTTTTAGAAGGTTAAGGGTTAAAAGAGACTCCATTGCCCATAGTAAAACTTCCACCTCTGAGTGCAGCGCAGAAAGGCCTCGTCAAATACCTCGAGCCCCCATACACCCACCCTCAACCGAGTCAAGAAAGCACACCCATCCTCGTCCTAAGTAACACTCAGAACTCTTCCATGAACCGTCAACAAAACATCTTTATCTTGTGAACCATGGGTGACCTATAGAAGGAACAACCACCGCTGACCACGGTGATGTTGAGCTAATAGTCCCATATTGCAATTTATTTGAGTCTATGCGCCTGGCATTGAACCACTCTGAAACATCTGCTTCTGCTCGTAAGATTATATCTTGTCGGTTTATATTAGCGCCTGAAAAGCACTTATTATTTCTTGCTTTCCAGATTTGCCAAATAATCCATGGGAAGATCTTGGTGCCAACTTGGTGTGGAACTCTCTAGAACAAATAATCAAGATTATACCAAATAATTTTCCTTTAAAAATATATATATCTGATGGGATGCACGAAAGTGTCCAAGTTTGAAGCGATAGAGGGCATTCATATAGGGCATGGTTTATTGTCTCCTCATCGGCACCACATCTATTACATATTGAATCACAATTAATACCGCACTTATTCAGATTCTGTTTTACTGCAACACAGTCTCATACTGCTTGCCAAATAAAATGTTTAATCTTACTAGGGCAATTAATCTTCCAAATCTTGGCTTGTAGAGCTGAAAATTTTGGACCTAATTTTCCCACTTTCATTCAAGAATTTGTCTTCTTGGTGTGATACCCATATTTTAATGTATATCGACCCGTCTTTGTAAAATGTCAACCTCAGTAATCTGGTCGTGCTTGTCGAGGAATAGCAATCCCTAAAATTAATTTACATATTTTGTAGTAAAATATTGTCTTAATAGAGTCTCATGCCATGATTTAGCATGAGAATCAATAAAGTGATCAACTGTGAGGTCCGGGTAAAACTCTTGACCAACCCCAGTAACCGCTCTTGGAAGGACATTATGGATCCAAGGACTCTCCACACTGCTGTAGATCTCCCATCATCAATCTTACGAATAATACCTTTATTTACCAATGCTCTTGATGAGAAAATACTTCTCCAACCATATGAAGGATTCAAATTTGAATTTGCCGTCATTAGAGACTTATTTTTGTAATATATGCCTTTCTTTACCTTTGCAAATAATGAAGTAGAGTAATCAATTAATCTCCATACTTGTTTTGCTAACATTAAACTCTTCTAGGGCCCAGAATCCCAAAACCCCCTCTGTCTTTGGTTTACATAATTCTTTCTACTGCATCCAATGGATTCTTTTCGATGATTTAGAGTTTGTCCACCAGATATCCGCAATGGCTGAATTTAATTTCTTTACAATAGTCTTTGGTAATCTATAACATGGCATCACATACATTGGTAATGCTGTGAGTACTGAATTTTTCAGTACTTCTTTACCACCTTTATACAAGAATTTAGAAGATCAACTATAGATCATTTTTATAGATTTTCCCGGACAAAGGCAAAAACTTTGGTTTTGGCTCCACCAATGTTCTCTGAAAGTCCGAGGTAAGAACCCATTCCTTCTGATCGGCTCATCCTCAAAATACAATGGATCATTCTCTTCTCACTTTCAGGAAGGGAGTGCCCAAATTGAATAGAGCACTTATCAAAATTTATCTGTTGCGCTGAAATGCTTTCATATTTGTTAAGAATTCTAACAATTTGTGTAGGCTCTTCTTCTGTTGCCTTACAGAAGAATAAATTATCATCTGCAAATAAAATATGTGTGGTATTTGGACTCTGCCTTGCAAAAGAGTTCCCAAAAATAGCCTTATCTTGTTATACCTTTCTCAATTTGGCAACAAAGACTTCTATACATAGGATAAATAGATATGGAGATAAAGGTCACCCTCACGGAATCCCCTTTTGGGAATAATTTTGGCCATGGGTTCTGCACTTAGCAGAACAAAATATTGTACACAATTAGTGTTGAAACCAGGTTGATGAAGTAAACTATCAATAAAGCTCTATTGAACTCTATCATAAGCTTTTCTCATGTCTATTTTAATAGCCATAAACTTCCTTTTAATCGTTTTTATTTGTGCGAAGGGCATGAAACATTTTCCGAGCAATCAGAATATTATATGAGATCAAATGTTCAACTACAAAGGCTGATTGTGTCTCAGAAATCAATTTGGGCAAAACCTTCTGATGCCTGAGACATAAGACCTTTGAAATAATTCTATAAACCACATTACATAAACTAATAGGTCTAAATTTTGCCAATTTATTGGTCTAAAAATCTTTGGATGAGAAATATACTCGTCTTATTTAAACCTTGTTCAAAGGTTCCCAATATCAAAAAATCATTAACTAGCATAATAATATCTGAAGTAATAATCTCCCAAGATATTTCAAAGAACATGCTTATCATGCCATTAGGTCTAGGTGTTTTCCCTGGATCCATCATAAAAAAAAGGCTTTCTTAACCTCTTCTTCTAAAACCGGACCCATTAGCATTCGATTGTCAGTTTCAGTAATTTTGGGTTCAACCTCAAATAATGACTCAGAGCTGCAATTTTTACCATTAATAGAAAAGAATTCTGTAAAATAGTTTCTGGCTTCCTCAAGAATTTTTTCTTGTTTAGTCACCCAATCTCCATGATTGTTGGTTAGACCAATAATTATGTTCTTTGTCCGTCTATGCTTAGTTTGAGCATGAAAGAACATGGTGTTTTCATCACCCTCTTTAAGCTAGTGATTTCTTCTTTTTTGTTTCCAATAAATGTTTTCATCTGTGTAGACATGTTTTAGTTCTAATTTGGCAGCAATTTCTGCAAACTTTTGGAATTATTATTTTCTAAATCCTCAACTAGATTCTGAGAGTTAATAATGCATTGTCTTCATGAAAGAATATTTTTATTCCTCCAGTAAGATAGTTCATGTCTACAGGTTTTAATTCTTCTTGTAAATGTTACTTTCTAGCGACATGAGATTCCTTTCCATCCGTTTTGTACAATTTCTTTGAAACATTCCCTCCCAGTCTATCTTTTATCAAAGATGAATTGTTGTTTGCATCAGAAGCTTTGATCAGAGAATCTTCCCACAATAGGTATGTGATCAAAACCAATCATCTTGAGATATTCTATTTCGGACATCGATAATAAGTTATGCTATTCTTCAGTTTTGAAAGCCTTATCCAGGATGCATCAAACAATGCTATTATTTCAGACTCCTCTCCAAGACCATGAACTACCTATTTTTGGGAATTCAATGAGGGCACAATTTTAAATCATCTGGTTGAAAGATAAGAAGGAGTTAGCATGTCTTAATGTACCTCTTTGTTTTTATGGTTTCCCATAATTTGTTAAAATCACCTATGACTAACTAAGGTGAAGTATGGACTATACCAATACGTGTTAGTCTTTCCCAAAACATTGTCTCTCATACTTTGGTTGGATTCACCATAAAGAAATGTAATACAAATGTTTTTGCCATTAATTTTTAAGGATACATCTATCATTTTTGTGTCCTTATGATTCAATATGACATAAGAAAATCATTATAGAAAAGTGCCAAGCCACCAGTCAAATCATTAGGTTCGACACTAGTTATTATATTGTAACCTAAATGGGATTGAATTTTTTCCATAAAAATAATATTGCTCAGATAGGAACAAAAAATCATGTTTTTTTTTCCAAATATCTCTGAGAAAGCTTATTGTAACCTAAATCATGTTTTTTTTTCAAATATCTCTAAGAAACCTTATTGTAACCTTATTGCCAATATCTTTGCAATTCCAACAGAGTATTTTTAACTGAAAATAATCATTAAAATTACATAGAGCATTTTCTTTGCTTCTTCGCATTCACCTTGTCTTCTTTAGGTGTTTTGCGAAGATATATAGCTGCCAATGCATTCATCTTTCGAGTGCTTACTCCAAGAAGAGGAGTTGAAGGGTTCAATAATGGTTTGCTAGGATCCTGATATTTGGCTACATGAAGATCGAAAAACAAAATTAGGAATATAATATCTGATTTTGGATCACCTAATAAATACTGTGACCTAGTAAGATGGAAGCTTAGGTCAGAGAATTAGATATCACTCGAGATATTTTGATCCTGATATGATATCATATGACCTGGTATCTGAGAAATCTATTTTAAAAAGTGCATAAAATTTTGTAAACTTAAGTGACAATAATACCAATAATATCGAAGAGAAGAGGTCACTTTCTCAACCAAATTAAGGAGAATGATTTGAGTACTTAAGCACATAGATATCATTGAATGAAATTTCATATCCCTGCAATAAGTCATCAGGGAAGAATGAGATTTCAAATTTTGAGAATAAACCTGGATTACGGATGTTCCATAGGAACCTAGCTTTACACCACGCCTCATCAGGAGGCATGAAAACGTTTTTGTAAATTTAGTGTTTGAATAGTTAAACCTCTGGTACATATCAAAGATATCAAAATGCTTGTAGCAATACATAATGATCTATGACATGTCAAGATATCAAATGTCAAATTAGACAATAAAATATCTGATCTAATTTCAATTGGTACCAGTACTAATACATTAGCCAATTCTCATACATAGCCGTGACCTCAGTCCTCATGATTGTGATATAGATTGTGGTGAATCCCTTAACATTGAACATCAACCCAAGATATATCATATTAGGTAAAACTCTTGCTATCGACTGTGTTGACAAGATTGAACTCATAACACATAAATGAACCGAAATCATAAAGTGTTTCACCAGAAACAAGTAAAGATTACGATATTTAACCTTAGGGAATAGCTAATCCCAGCAACTTGGTTCGAGGAAACAATGATCACAACCAATATAACATGATATAATCTAATCATATGACTAAACCAATTCATAGTCTTCAAGAGCATGGAAAGAACTAAGGGATAAACCAATTTTAGGTTATTCCTCAAGCTTTTGAATTCCAAAACAATATAATGAACTTTCAAATCCCAGCAACGAAAACCTAGGAATGAAAGAAACTTCGAATCATGAGAACGACCTGAAATAAGTGTAATCCTTAGGATTTTGAAGAATAGGTGACCTTTGATGCAGAAGGTTATCTGATCATAGCTTTCATCAAAATACGATCTTATAGATCATAATATTGCGACGTCAGAGACGCAATAGAATGGATCCTCAATTGGATCTGGTTTTCAATAGATAACATAATGGGAATAAGTGACATGTGTAGCCATAGGGAGGGAGACTCAACATTCGATTCTATCATCGATCAAGCAAAAAATTGAGATCCATCTTGAAGAGGTGAGCAATCGTCTTCAAAAGAACGAGAAAGCTTTTAAAAACCCTAGGACACTCCTTCCCGGTAATCGCCGCACCAAGAAACCTTTTCTGAATCTATTGATGTCTGAAAACACTTTGAAATTTTCTCCTGGCTGGAAATTACTCTTTCCTCGCCGGAAAGCGCCCTTTATACATCACCGCCTAATTATTTCACGACAAATTTTATTATTTATTTGACCAATTTCTCGTTTTTAATATAGTAGTTGCAGATTTTTTCTGCATTGATTAGTTATTTAGTTGTAGATTTTTAATCTGTTGATTAGTTATCTAGTTACAAGTTTTAACTTTTTTTTTGTCAAGCACAAAAAACTTTACAAGTTTTATTAAAAAAAATTTTTGTCTGTAGAAGGGAGCCAACCTATCTAATGGCCTAGTCTATGAATGAAGTCCATTTCTTGCAAACTTCCATGATACTTATCGATAATGATGGTCTAGTCTTTGAGTGAATTCAACTCGGTGTTGTTTAAATATAGATCAGCAGGTTTCTATATTCAACTGCATGTTTTATTTTCTAAATTGTGTTTAGTGATCTTTTATTTTTCATAAAGTCAAAGATACTTACGATGCATACTCTTATTTGTTACCAGATTTTTTTTTGCTTTTTGCAAAGCAAATGTCATTGCAAATGAAAAATCTTCTTTGGAAATGTATTTAGAAGAACCACTATTGGGCATAAGTCAGTTTGATAGTTACGGTATTCTGAAATACTTGAAAAATATACTTGAAAAATAACTTCTCACATTATGGAGAATTTGTTTCTAAGGATTGTGATCTTCTAATTATTGCTATCACAACTATAGCTTATGAATCATCTTTTATCATTGGAGTTCGATTTTTAAACAAGTGTAGAAGTTATCTTCTCCCAAAAATTGTTCAAGCGCTAATATGTAATCCCAATTGGTTAAAGTATTTTGAAACATATGAAAATGGTAAATAAATGGTATTAAATATATTTCTACTTACGAAATAATAACTTATAAACTAACTTTGTTGCTTGATGTGATATATGTAGCATATGATGAAGAATCTAATGGTGAAAATGAGATACTACTTACTTTCTGATATGTTTGCATTTCAACTAGTTTTAAGAGTCTTTTACTGTCCATTTCGCATATATTTACATTGGGTTTGCATTATTATATAGTCCTTTTGTTCCACTTTACAGAGTTTGCATTGCATACATTTTGCATTTGGAAATGTCACCAGGGACATTTGGATGCTTTGGAGACTATTCTAAACTAGGTGAGGAAGGATGTAGAAGAACTTGTAAGAGGATAAATTTTGGAGGTAAACAGAAGCAAAGACTTGGGCGCATGGATTCAACTTGGTCTCACCACTCGACCATCAAGGTCGAATTGATCTAACTCGACGTACTAGCTCGACCACAAGGGTCTAGTTGATGACTGAATCACTTATTCTTTTCCAGCTCGACCAACCAGCTTGATACACGTGGTCGAGTTAGATGCTCCAGAATATTTTTGTTGACTTTTTCAGTTTGATTTTTAAGGTTAATGTTATGGCTCATTTGCGACAAAAAAAAGGTTAGATTAATGAGGGTATAAATACTCCTATTATGTCATCAAAATCCTTTGTCCACGTTTTATTGCCTCTTTTATAAAAGAATAATTAGAATATTCTCTCTTTTGTAATTGTAGATCTGAAGCTTGTTCTTTGTCTGTTTTGATGCAATTTCTATTTTCTTTTTAATCTTGTTTTCTCTTTCTTAGTTTCCTATTGATGCTGTTTATTTTACTTTTCGAGTTTTTAATGTTCTTAAATATTTTTGAGTAGATTATCTAAGGTACTTGAAGAAATATATTAGATTAGTATGGGTCTTAGGTTTTCTAGGTTTATTAAGGTTAGATTAGTTTAGATCTCCTCTAATTTGATATTATTAATGCAATGCATATTTCATTATGATCATTTGAAATATGAAATTAGACATTTTAGCACCTAGAAGGTGTTTGATAAATGTTTGACTGGACCATTTCGGATATTTACATTCTTAACTCAAATGATTGACTGTTTAGGATGTTTATTGGCTAGAATAAGTTGCTTCTTAATGCCTGATAGGCTGTTGAACGCCTATAATGATATGGTCTATTGATAGCTTCTCTAAGATTGATTGCCATGAAAGTAGGTTCTTTAGTTTATGAATTTGTTGCCTAGAGATCCCCTTTGTGCAAGTTTTGTTAAGTAGCCTAGTAGACCTAAGGGAATCACCGATCCATTATTCCCAGTCCTCAAGATTCCTCTTTCTCTTTGATTATTCTCACTATGTTTTCTGCTTAATTATCTGTTTTCTTGCAATTTGCTCTGTTTTCATGTTAACTTTATGATTTTAGTTATATTAAGTTTATTGCTACTTCCTTCAGTTGTTTACTTGTTTGTTTGATCTTTTAGGTTGATAGATAACCAAAACCGTATCAGATTGGCTTGAATTAGATTGTATGATCACATCTTGATTGCTAGTAGGTACACCCGATTGGATTGACATCTTATATACTACAATGACATGATAGTGCATAGGGATAATTGATAATGAAATCCTTGGCGTTGTTGCTATTTGGGTGTCTACACTGCTACTTTTAGGATTTCAGTTCTTCTGAGATAAAGTTCGTTTTTGGTCCACGTTGATAACTTACATGTGGTTCTACCTTTGTCATTCTTTTTTCAAGTGATTTCATAGCTCTACACCTCAGCTCGACATCGCAACTTGACCACAAGGTTGAGTTGAGTTTTCTTGTTGTATGCAGACATGTTCCAAAGGCCGTCAGAACCTTCTTTGTTTTCTCGAAACATTGACCATCTTCCACATGAGTTGAGAGAGAAGAGAAGTTTCCTCCACAATGAAAATAAAATTCAAGGGGAATAGACAACCCACATGGATCAAACACATAAGAACCTCATGTGCAATGGCCTCACCAGAGGAGGCTAAGAACAATTCGAGTAGGAGACACACCTAGCACTCACACCCACCGACATGGGGTTGTGCCACATGCTATTCAGAACAATAACTTCGAGATCAAGAATAGTCTTATATCCATGGTCAGAGGCAACAAATTTCATGGAATACGTGCTCTTGATCATCTTGATGAGTTTGAAAGGTTTTGCAATCTTGCAAAGATAAACGCGGCCAGTGAAGATGCTTTAAAGGTCCGACTTTTTCCCTTCTCTCTAGGGGATAAAGCCCATTAGTGGGAAAAATACCTACCTCAAGGTTCCATCACACCATGAGATGATTGCAAGAAAATTTTTCTAGCCAATTTCTTTAACTTCAAGACTGCCAAACTCCGCAACAAGATTTCTGTAATACCTAGACTTAGTGAATTTGTAAAAACTCAAAGTGTGTATGTGA
>OVBA01006275.1:0-17425 GCA_900406435.1 Lepidium aucheri
CATATTTTCCGTCGCAGACTTGCGACAAATTTGCGACATCTTGTCATACGTTGCAAATTTGTCGCAAGTTAGTCGCATCTTTTGCGACGGAAGAATTCCATCGCAAAAAGCCTGTTTTCTTGTAGTGTGGTGGTTTTGGAAATGCTAGGATGCTTAACATACCTCATTTTCGACGTGGTTATGATGCTACTATGGAAATTGGTTCACGTTCTTTGAAGGGCAAGAATGTTGTTGGCATTTATACGGCGAGTGCTGCTGGCACAGATGTTCCTTTTGCTGCTTGTGCTTCACAGGTTGAGGTATCTTAGGTTCAGCTTCTTATTCATGGTGCTTCTGGCTCTTTTTCCTAGGTACCCGCTTCTCCATATTTGTTTGGTTCTAACCCTCATCGTCAGCTCTTTTATGAGGACGATGAGATCGATCTGGTAGCTCTTTTGTCGCTGCGAATGGACTGTGACTATCACTGGTTATGCAACTTACGGGGTAATATTGTTGCTAATGTTGAGGATGAGGATTCACTTGGAACAGAGTGGAAATCTGGGTCAGAGGCTATTTTTGAGAAAGAAGAAGGGGAAGTAAAATCGGCTGAGCAGGATCTGGAAATGGCATCTGCGTCCAAAGATGGTGCTGTAGTTTTGAAGGCATCTCGCGTTTCAGGGAAGAAGATTCAAAAGAGTTATATAGCTCTAGGAGCTAGACAAAGAAGCGGCTGGTTGAAGATTTCTTTTTTCCTAAGAGGAAGGGTGCACGGGGTAAATCACGGGTAGTGTCTAAACCTGATGGGGGAGAGGGGGTTTCACCATTAGCTTGATTTTTTATTCTTATTTTATTAATAAGTTTCTATGTTGGAATTGTAAGGGCATAGGTGGTTCTTCTTCGTTTAGTTTTGTGCAGGACATTGTTTCTAGGAATAAACCTAATTTTATTTTCTTAAGTGAGACTAAGAAATGTAGTCGGTATATGGAAAATTTGGTTTTGAATATAGGTTATGATAATTTTATTTCGGTTGAACCTGTTGGAACGAGTGCATTAATTGCTCTAATATTTTCTACGGATATTTTGGTTGATAATTTTAAGAATAAAAATATGATTGATATTCAATTGAGTTGGGTTGTTCTAAATGCTCCGTAACCTTTATATACGGTGAACCCAATCAGCAATTTTGTGACAGTGTTTGGGAGCGTCTGATTTGATTTAGCTTGCATCGTAATAATCCATGGCTTATTGCAGGGTATTTTAATGAAATTTCTGGTAATCACGAAAAATCAGGTGGGCACCTTCGGAGTTTGAGTTATTTCGTTCCTTTTAATGATATGATTCAGATATGTAGCTTAGTAGAGTTTCCATGTCTCAGAAACACGTGGTCTTCGCAAGGGATAAGTCCATCGGGATTAGTTAGGTGTAAGTTGCATAAGGCTTATGGCAACTCGGACTGGCACTCTTTATTCCCAGACTCAATGATTAAAAATTTGGATATGATTGGGTCTGATCATCAGCCAATCTTGGTTTCTTCTCAAGGTGTTCTTCATAAACCTCGCTTGGGTTTTATGTTTGATAAATGGTGGTTGGAAAGGCAGGTCTTGAGGACACAATCTCTCGCGGCTGGTCACGATATCCAGGTCTTGATGGTGTAAGGCCTCATATAAGATTGCTAAATGTCGACGAGAAGTCTCTCGGTGGCGATCATCTGCCATTACTTCAGGTCATTCGCACATTGAGTGATGTAAAGTGGATTTTGAACGTTTAAAGTCTGATGATTCTAGTACGCTTTTGGAGATTCGTCAAGCTTCAGAGGGTCTTAGGGCTGCGTATGCTGATGAATAATTATTGTAAAAGCAGAAAAGTAGGAATCATTGGTTGAGGGAAAGGCATCATAATACTAAGTTTTTACGCTTGGAAAAAGCAACATCATGCAAAAATAGGATCACAAGCTTATTAGCCTTGTCCAGTTATTGGATATCTCGGGAATCTAACATCAGTTTGGAGGGTGTGGGTTATTTCCGAAATCTCTTTTCTTCTAGAGGTTCTATAGATTTTGGATATGCTCTGGATTGTATTGTCCTTAAGGTTACACAGGTATGAAATCATATGTTGCTTTTCCCAGTTTCTGTGGAGGAGGTTCGGCGTACTTTATTTCTGATGGACCATGGTAAGGCTCCGGGTCTTGATGGCAGATTGCTTTGTTTTTCCAGAATTCTTGGCCGGTTAATAAAGATGATTTTGTCCACCTGAGGATTTCCTCGTCACCGGGGTGTTTGATTTTGGCTGAAATCTTACCAACACTTGTTTGGTTCCTAAGATTGACCGACCTACTAAGATTTCAGAGTTCAAGCCAATTAGTTTATGCAATGTGGGTTATAAGATTATTTCTAAGTTTTTTGCTTAAGGTTGAAGAAGATCTTTCCTTTATTGATCTCAGAGACTCAATCTCCGTTTGTTTCAGGCCGGTTAATTTTGGATAATATTCTTATTGCTCAGGAGATGTTCTATGCTTTGCAGACTAATAAGGCGGTTCGAGGGAAATTTATGGCTGTCAGAACAGAAATGAGTAAGGCGTATGATATGGTTGAGTGGGATTTTGTGGAGAATTTTCTCCTTCATTTTGGATTTCAGGAGCAATGGGTTTCCTATTGTATCCACTCGGTCGGATACTCGGTCTCCATTATTGGGACTCCTCATGGGTGGATTTTACCTATACGCGGTCTTCGTTAAGGTGATCGTCTCTCTCCCTACATTTTCATCCTCTGCACAGAGGTCTTGAAATCAAAACTTCATGAGGCGGAGGATATGAAACGACACTCTGGCCTAGTAATTGCACATCTATTTTTCTGCAAGGCTAATCATGATGAGTCTGCATTTATTTTAGACATTCTACAGAACTACGAGTGTCTTTCTAGCCAATATATCAATTTTGATACACGGACATCCATTCAAGATATCTTAGGGATTCATAATATTAGAGGGATGGGTTCATATTTAGGTCTCCCAGAAGGTTTGGGGAGATCTAAGACTAAGGTTTTTGCTTTTGTGCATGAAAAAATCAAGGCTCGTATTAATTCATGGTCGTTAAGGTTCCTTTCCAAAGGAAGCAAGGAGGTTCTTATTAAATCTGTCCTGACTGCGCTCCCTTCTTATATAATGTCTTGCTTTCCCTTGCCTAATGATCTCTCTCAGAAAATTACTTCTGCTATAGCTAGTTTTTGGTGGCAAAATTCTTGGTTGTCTTCGGGTATTCATTGGGTAAAGTGGGAGAGATTATTGTGCAAAAGGCAGAATAAGGGAGGTTTGGGTTTTAGGCAAATTGACGATTTTAATTATGCACTACTGGCTAAGCAGCTTTGGCGCCTCTTTGATTGTCCGGACTCCTTGTTCTCTAGGATTTTTAGAGGGTGTTATTTTTGGGATTTTAACACGTTAGTTCCCCGATGCACCTCGTCCGTGTTGTATGGTTGAAGGAGTATTATATCTGGTAGGGATTTGGTTGCAAAAGGTTTGATTACCCGTGTTGGGGAAGGCTCCATGATCTCTGTGTGGTGTGATCCTTGGATCCCAGATGTCATTCCTTGTGCTGCGTCTGGTTAATGATCAATTTTCTATCCGCACTTTACGGTGGATATTCTCATTGACCCGACCACTAGGAAATGGCGAGAGGCTTTAATTAAAAAATTCATGGATCCGCACAATGCTTTTTTTATTCTTGGTATCCCCATCTCTTAGTGGATTAGGCTGATTGGTTTGGTTGACATTTTACTAAGTTTGGCCGGTATACTGTAAAATCTAGCTATATGGCGGAATGTAATGTCTCTAACCAGGGTGGTGTTCTTTTTGTCATACTTTGGAATCTCTTCATAGTGAGGTATGGAAAGTGCCTTTTCCCCCAAAGATCAGACAATTCATGTCGCATGCTATATTGGGCCACTTAGCGGTTGGGTATATTTTGGCACGTCAGGGTATAAATTGTGATGTGTCTTGTGCTAGGTTTAGTTCTAGCTCGGAGTTTATGAACCATGTGCTGTTTGAGTGTCCCCCCGCAGTTCAAGCTTGAGATTTGTCTCCGGTGTCGGTAGGGGTAGGGGAATTTCCGGGCTCTTCTGTATATACAAATTTTGACTATCTTTTCTGGCGTTTCCCTCCTGTGGGGGATTAGAGATGTTTTCCTTGGCTCTTATGGTTTATCTAGAAGAAAAAGAATGATAAGTTATTCTCTAATATCGACCAGGATCCTCAGAAAGTGGTTCATCATGCTGAAGAAGAAGCCAATACTTGGATGCTCTCGAATAAAAAAAGCTCCCTGGATGGTGAGGCAGTTTCCCCCACATCTCAGGTCACCTCAGAGGAGCAGGATGTCCTATCTCGACCTCTTGCGGTCAATCCAGGGTTCACATGCTATAGGTGCTTCATGGATTGCTTTTGGAAGGAATCTGAGTTATACTCGGGTTTGGGTTGGTTTTGCTTCTCAAACCATCCTTCTGACACAAACCTTGGCGCAAGGGGCATTCCTCGGAGTCTGTCCTCTGTCCACTCTGAGTTTGAAGCTCTTTTGTGGGTGAAGTCCTCTCTCATTTCCCTTCACCACTCAGAGGTAGCATTTGCTGTTGACTGTTCGGAAGTGCCGAAGATGGTAGCGGACCCAGGTGGATGGCCAAAGTATGCTCTGCTCTTTGAGGAATTCAACCATCTTCGAAGCCTTTACCTCTGCTTCTCTCTTTCTTTGATCCCTCGTTTGTGAAACCACAAAATTGATTTCTTGACCATTAGTGTTAGAGGGCTTTCCGGAAATCAGTTTTTTGTAGGCTAGGTACCTAGAAATTGGCTTAATCATTTAATATGGAGTTAAGTTGGAAAAAAATTAATTTCATCCCATTAACATTTTCTAATGTACATACTTTTTATCTTTATTATATATTATCATTTGGATTTATATAATATATCTATTGGTATTAGTATTTAAATTTCTTATAAAAACATATTATATTATAAAGATAAAATATATTATTATTTACTATTTAATATATAAAAAATATTTTTTATTAAACTAAATAGAAAAACTGTTTTACAATTTAAAATACAATTAAATATGTTTGAAAAAGAAGAAATACTAATTTTATCACTTTCAAACACACAAAATATATTGTCTAAAATCGAAATTATACACATTATTGATATAGATTACTAAAATAAAATTAAAAATATAAAAGTAACTAATAATAAGAAATTCACATGAAAATTGACTAACAAAAATAAGAGCTCTAAAAATAATCACATAATCTTTTTTTGTCAACCTTTCATTTTACTAATAGGATCAATAAAAACCCAATCTATAACATAATTGCTCCACTCGAGCTGGTGGGATTTGAACCTCCTTCCTGATGTCAAGGTAGATCAGGGGCAAGCCAACTGGACCACCTGTTTCTTGGCAAATAACCACATAATCTTAGAATTTTAACTTTAATTCCTAATGATTTTATATGTTAGCAGATTAAATATTAGTTACAAACATCATAATCACAAAGAATCATCTCAATGGTTTGACCAAATTCTGTAGTGAATATTTTCCAAAGCCTTAGAGTCTTAACTTTATTTTTTTAATGTTGTCTAGAGGGTTTCAAAGAAGAACTTTAAGAGAAAGATATGATGAATTCGAAAATATTTTGAGAGAAAGACTATGAATTTCAGCTGTTGTTTTTTTTAGAATTTTAGAATTAATCATGGGATGAGTCGTTTATTCAAATAAAATATATAGTTTAACCTATTACAATAAAGAGTAAAATTTTAGGGGAATTTTGAGAAATGTTTTTTTTGGTATACCCTTTTCAAAAATGCCCCTTGACATTTATCTTTTCAAAAATGCCTCTCATTAATACAAAAATAACACAAATACCCTCAAAAGAATTTTTATAAATTTTTCCCGCCAAAAATAAAATTTCCCGCCAAAAAGCGCCAAATTCTTTTTTATGGAATTTCAAAAAAAAATTTTATGGAAAAATCCCGCCAAAAAAAAAATTTTCTCCGCCAAATTGTTTTTGTAAGTGTGCTTATAAATCTTTACAAAATTTTTATAAACACTATAATAATTTTTAGAAACACTTTATAAAATTTTATAAACACCTTATAAATTTCTATAAACACCTTATAAATCTTTTATAAACACCTTATAAATTTTATAAGCTCTCTTATAAAGCCTTATAAATTTTGATAAACACCTTATAAATTTTTTATAAACACCTCATAAATTTTATAAGGTCTCTTATAAAGCCTTTTAAATTATATAATCTCTATTATAAAGCCTTGTAAACTTTAAAAGGTCTCTTATAAAACCTTATAAATTTTTATAAGCTCTCGTATAAATTTTTGTAAATACCTTATAAATTTTTATAAGCATCTTATAATTTTTTTATAAATAACTTATAAATTTTATAAGCCATCTTATAAAGCCTTATAAATTATATAAGCTCTATTATAAAGGCTTATAAATTTTATAAGGTCTCTTATAAAACCTTATAAATTTTATAAGCTCTTTTATAAAGCCTTATAAATTTTATAATCTCTCTTATAAAAATATTTTGTAAACTCCTTTATAAATTTTTTTGGCGTGAAATTTTTTTTGTAAATAAGAAAAAATTTTGGCGAGAAATTTTTTTTGACCGGAAAAGTGTTTGTAAAAATATAAAGAAATAATAATATAAGGATATTTTGGTCATTTTTCCATAATGAGAGGTATTTTTTGGATATGAAGGCAGTGATGAAAATGTCTTTTAAGGGGTATTTTTGTAATTCTCCCAAAATTTTAAGATAGCATTGATTATAGGTAATCTTTATGCTATAAACTAAATATTAGGAATTAGTCATGATTAATTTAAATTATATCCAAAAGTTTCTTGGTCAATTAATCAAAGTATACACGTTAATATTTCAAGCTTAACCTATAAAATATAAGGATAATTATAAAAATACCCTCCAAAAGAGCATATTTTCCACACTGTTCCTATTTATTAGATATATTCTGAAAATGATCTTCATTATTGATAAATAACTAAAATAGCTTGAGATTATTTTTTTTCCAAAAAATTTAAATTTTTTACGAAAGTTTTTCCCGCCAATCTTTTTTACTGCTAGATAAACTTTTCTCGCCAAAATTTGTTTTCTCGAAATTTAGTTTCATATCTATAAGTTATCTTATAGAACCTTATAAAAATTCAATTTATAAGTTATCTTATAGAACCTTATAAAAATTCAATTTATAAGTTATCTTATTAAACTCTATAAATAAACTACTTTGAACAATAAAATGAACCCTAATTGGATGTTAAAACCAAGGAAATGATCAAAATTTAGTAACTCAAGATGAAACTATACCCTTAAAGAGATTCAAGTGATACATAATTTCAAGAGAATGAATATATTAACTCTTGAATGAAAAAAAACTAAACCCTAATTGGATGTATAAACCCAATGAAATGATTAAAAATGGGAAAATAAAGCTAAATATAAAACACTAAACAAAAAGTTGGATGTCGTAAACCCAAATGAATGATTATAACAATTCTTGTATGAAAAAAAACTAAAGCCTAATTAGATGCCTAAGCCCAAAAGAACGATCAAAATTAATAAATCAAGCTAAATATTGCACCCTAAACATACCTATTTGATGTCTTAACCCATGCAAATGATTATAACCCATGAATTTTAGTATAGTTTATTTTTAATTATTAATAAGATAGTGAAGTGGCATTGGTCTAGTGGAAGGTGGTAAGTCCACTGGAGGCAGACACCATCATACACAGAGGGATTGAGTCCCATTGCCTACATAATGTAGGAATTTGGCTAATGCGTCGGTCAGTTGTGGTCCAGTATTAACAAAAAAAAATAAACTAAGTTATAAATTCTAATAAATAGTATATTTATTAGCTTTAATAAGATAAATTATAAATCTAAATAACCCATGAGAATAATGAAAAGTAGTAAATCAAGCCAAATATTATATCTAAAAGACCCACTAGATGCTTAAATCCATGAGAATCACTCTAACTCATAAAATTCAAATAATATATTTATAAGGTTTAATAAGATAACTTATAAATTAATTTTTATAAAATTTTATAAAATAACTCATAAATAAGGTTTTACATGATAACTTATAAATAAGTTTTTATAAGATAAGGGTTTCTATTTTTTAATTTCATAAAGTTTAACATGGTTTTATAAATAAACTATATAAAATCTATAAAACAATTATACTACATTATAAAACTAAGTAAAACGTGAAAATATGATTTAAAAGTTGGTTTATAGACCTTATACAAACTTTATAATTAATACACATTCTATTCACCATGTTGATTTTTTAAGGTTTTCATAAACAAAATTATGTATGTAGTTTTTATTAGTGAACTTATAAAAACCGAAAAAGGTACATATAAGGGTACTTATAAATGTAGAAACCAAACTGCTCGAATTCGGTTTAGCGAAAGCAAACAATGATAAACAATAAAAAGAAACAAACGGATAAGGAAAACTCACATAGCTGAGACGAATTTCTCGTTACCTTAACTCAATAAACGTCTGTGGTGTATTTGGGTTGGTGCGTTTTTGAGTCCCAAGATAGTATTGTGACTAAGACCGGTCAATGATACACCAACGATTGAAATTTACGAACTGAAGTATCTACTCTACTCTACACTATTGGACTCTAGACAGACCGTGAGCGATTACTTAGCTTTATTGTTTCTCTCCGGAAGCAAGTATCCTGAATTAGTCGGTATTTATAAGAGGAAGAGCCTTGGTTTCCAAGGTCAGGAAAACACGTTAATTTAATACCAAACTCCAGAGATCACTCACCCATTTAAGGCTTGAATCGTGGAGATAACGCGCGTAGGTTTGGTCCAAAAAGAATACGCGCATTGTGGGCCAAAAGCCCATATAGCTCCGAGCCCCGAGCCCTGAACCTCGAGCTCCGAGCTCTGGCACTAACATCGGCATGGCATGGTGGCACGCACGTGTAGTGTTTACCTTCTCTCCTCCAAGCTCTCTAAACTACTCTACAAGTGTAATAGTATATATACACAAGAAACCAAGTTTTTCTTAGCAATGTGGGACTTTGGAACAACTTAAGTGATTTAAGTTGTAGGCTTTTTCAAGCCCAATCCCATTTCGTATTCAACCATAACCATCATATGATCCATTGAGCCATTGGGCTATAATGACCAAATCGTTGGTCCAACAATCCTCCACATGAATAGAAATGACTATCAACATATGACTAAACGACTCGATAGACTCTAGTGGCTAGGCTTATCCTATAGACTAGACAGACAGACAGATTTTCGAGAGTGTAGACAAAAATGTGTTTTGTCTGAGAAAGTAGCATTGTTCAGTTTTGAACCACCTAGAACCCCTCATTCTTAATATATGTCAGGTTTACTTGGCCAGAAGGTGAACATGATATATTGAACCACCCAAAAGTTTAGTGTAAACCTAGACAATAAATATAACCCAACTCACTTTCTAGTAGAACTAAGTTCTCTATTATGTTCATTTTGGCCTTGAACTTTGCCTGGTTTTTCATGAGTGAACTTGGAGAGTATAGCCATACCTTCATTCTCCTAGAAACGACCTTTATTGCACAATCACTAGGTGATTTGCCAAACATTTGGATGTACAGAAGTAGCCTATAATACTTCAATTATCAACCAACTATTGGACTTAAATCATTAAATTTTTAACACTTATCATTAATGTTCTATATGTTGCACTGTTTGTCATCTTAGGAACTGAGTGGAGTCGTAATGCTCACAATGCGCTCTGATGGTATTGTCTTATTTTGTTGGCCTTTTGAACCTATTTCTTGGGATCTCTAGTCATGTAGGTAGGGTTTCCACCTGAAATCTTAGCTTATAGGCTTTAAACCCATTTCTCTTGATGATTTTACCACGATCTGGAGACAGTTCTTTGGTAAACAAATCTGCTAGATTGTTAGCTGACTTTATGTAATCGATGGTGATGACACTAGTTGATATCATATGTCTAATGCGTTTGTGTCGTCTCCTTATATGACGAGATTTACTGTAACACCCTGCTCCCAACTTTGGAGATAGTATGTTATTAAGTGCCAAAAATAATACTTTATTAATTAAGTTTGACAATGGCCCCAAAATCTTATATAAATTTATTAAATTAAAATGTTCAAAATAGAAGAAAATAACTTTAAAGGAAAATGTCATTTGGAAGAATTTAATAAACCAGAAACAAAAACTTCAATAATTCGGAAGACTCGAACCCGCTATTCACAAACCTCGATTTGATCTGGAAAAAGGGAAAAAGGAGGGATGAGGATAAAATAATCAGTGAAGAGATCACTTCCGCCCACTGAGGCTTAAATTTCTAGCCTAATTAAAGAAAATATATCCTATCAGAGAAAGCAAACATATACAACTCGTGTTTTTCATCAAGTTGTACCAAATATGTCAGTCCGCCGTAGCAGCCAACTCTACACATAATGGCCCATCACCATCTAGATGGTTCAAGGCACTTGTTTGGGAGACCATGACCCAAAGCTCGATCCTCCCAAGCTCGTCAATGGTTTTTGGACTGAAGCATTCTCGTCGGTCCACTTCAGACCATCTGTCTCTTTTCTGCAAGAATGCCGGCCGTAGCCAAAGTTGAATTCCACATCACAACTCTTTAAGAGACAACTTTACAACATACTCTAAATATTCTTTTTCACTTTACCAACTCAAAATATTAATTACTCTCAATCATATATTATATCACAAATATCATTAATATTCATATATATATTTATTTATCATATAATATATTCAGGCAACTATCCTAATAACAAACAGTCACAGAATTTCAAAAATTAATAATATAATAATCATTATTTATAAACTTATTTATATTCATAGAAATATTTAGATTTATAATTATATTTATATTTATATTTATATTTATATTCAATAAAAAACTTTATTAATTATTTTAATAATAAGATAAATTAACTTTGATTAAACTAAACTGAAAGGCTCGCAGATCATGTCCTCACCTTGATTGGCCAATGCACAGATCAAAAAACGCAGGAATAATAGGTTGAACACAAGACCTAGCAGCTACCTTCGTGCACAAGCAACATACAAAAATTAGGGTTCTTATGACATATTCACAGTGATTACTTGCGAGACAAGCCACACAATTTCTGAACAAATCTTACCTTGATCTGAACGTCTGATGGTCTTTTTGGCTTATTGGATATGTCCTCTATCCAAGGCCAACAAGTTTTTAACTACTCTTACTCAGATGGTAACAGAAAACGACCCTAAAAATGCCAAATCGAACACAGATTCATAAACAGAAATCCAAAATTTCACTAAGACTGAAAGAGAAACTAACTCAACGTCATACTTTAAACAGACCGTATTTTCCTTAATACAACTCATATTTAGATTTCGTTTTCTGATATGAATTTTTGAGAGTATGATATTGCAAGATCTATATAGATCATGGCCATAGGTTCAGTGGTCACATAGTTATGAACCCTGAAAGTAAGCCAAATGGACATGTTTCTGAAACAGCAAACAGTTTTAATGCTTTACCTTAAACTGATCATAACTTCCTCAATATAGCTCCGATTGACAAGCGGTTTGCGGTTACGGCTTAGTGAGAGAAAGAGCTTTGCAAGCATATGCAAAACAAAATTAACGGATTAGAAAAATCAAAATTTATTGACCCTGAAACTAAGCTGTCCGACTGGATTCCTTACCAGTTTGAAGCTTTTGAATTTGGCTCAACAAAATTCGAAAGCACAAAGTATGAATTGGGAGATCGAGTTTGCAGATAGAAGAAGGTAAAGAGGTGAAGCGGCTCATGTTAATTCCTTTAGGAAAAACTCTGGGTAATCCTCTCGTATTTTCTTCTCTGACTCCCATGTTAACTCTTTGATTCCATCTCTCTCCCAGTTAATCTGAATAGTCCTATTCTTTTTGTTCTTGGGGTCAACCTCTCTCCTGTTTACCACTGCTACCGGTCTTCTTCTCACCGATAAATTAGACTCTAAGTCTTGTGGTGGTTGTGAGATAATGAGCTCTGGTTCTGTGACTACTTTCCTGAGCACAGACACATGGAAAACATCATGAAAAGCTATGAGCTCTGGTGGTAACTCAAGACGATATGCAACAGCTCCAATTCTCTCTATAATGGGGTAAGGACCCATGTACCTGGGCTTGAGTTTCCCTCTCTTAGCCCAGCGGTCCACTCCTCTGAACATTCTCATCTTCAGGTACACCAAGTCTCCTACCTCAAACTCTAAGCTTTTTTTGCCTTTTATCTGTATAGCTTTTCTGACGGTGATGAGTTTCTATCAACCTTCTCATAAGAATCTTTACTTGCTCTCTTGTCTCGTGAATAATTGCAGGTTCCATATCCTGACGCTCTCCCACTTCAGTCCAACATTATGGTGTGCAACAAGATCGTCCATAAAAAGTCTCAAACGGTGCCATGCTTATGTTTGCATGATAACTGTTGTTGTAAGCAAACTCTGCCAGATGTAAGTGTTGTTCCCAACGACCACCCCAATCCAGCATACAAGCTCTAAGCATGTAATCCAATGTCTGAATCGTCCGCTCTGTCTGACCATCTGTTTGAGGATGATAAGTTATGCTCAACTGCACTTTGGTCCCTAACGCCTTCTGAAACGCGCCTTAAAACTCTAATGTAAACTTTGGAACTCTATCTGAAACAATACTCACCGGAACACCATGAAGTTTAACGATCTCATCAACATACCTTTGAGCTAAACGATCTCCTGTGTATTTCTTGCGTGGTGCCATAAAATGAGAAGACTTGGTAAGTTGGTCTATAATTACCCAAATTGCATTCTGCTTACTCAATGTTCTAGGAAGTCCTGTAACAAAATCAATATTCACCATATCCCATTTCCATTCTGGTAATGGCATCCTCTGAAGAAGTCCACTCGGTACCTGATGCTCTGCTTTCACCAACTGACAAATCGTGCACTTTGCTACCTAATCTGCTACTTTGCTTTTCATCCCACTCCAATGGTAATACCGCTTTAGATCCCGATACATTTTTGTAGAACCCGGATGAATTGAGAAACGTGATTGATGTGCCTGCTTTAAAATCTCTTCCTTCAAGCCTCTGTCATCAAGAACATAAACTCGCCCCTTGAAGATAAGTATCCCATTCTCTGTGGTTTCATAACCCATAACTCCAATCTCAACTGACTTCAGTAAAGCAGTATCCTTCTTCCGAGCCTCACGAATTCTCCACAACAAATCTGCTTGATTTACTGCATTTAAACCCAGGACATCATCCTCAACAGAAACTTCACAAATCCTGAGGCTAGATAATATTGCTGCAAGCTCTTGCACTTCCTTTGTGCTTGTTGCACTGCTTCTTCTCTGGCTCAATGCATCTGCCACCAGATTAGCTTTCCCCAGATGGTATGCAATGTCCAAGTCATAGTCTACTAGCAACTCTACCAATCTCTGCTGCCTTAAATTCAAGTCTGCTTGAGTGAATATATACTACAGTCTTTTGTGGTCAGTAAACACTTGTATTTTTTTGCAATACAAGTATGCTCTCCAAACCTTAAGAGCAAAGACCATTATTGCAAGCTCCGAGTTATGAGTAGGGTAGTTAACTTCATGCTTCCTCAACTGCCTAGATGAATAAGTTTGAATAATATCTTCAAAATTTATATGTCTGATGGTTTCCTAATTTTGAGATCTACCTAACCATCCTGCATAAGCACACAACCTAGCCTAGTATTCGAAGCATCAGTGTAAACCACAAATGGCACACCTACTCTCGTTAATACCAACACAGGCGTCTTGGTCAGGCGTTATTTTAGAATTTCAAAACTTTGCGCTTATGCTTCTGACCATTCAAATCGTGCATCCTTACATGTGAGTTGTGTCAGTGGCTTAGCCAGACTTGTAAAACCTTCCACAAACTTCCGGTAATATCTAGAAAGCCCTAAAAAGCTACGCACCTCAGTAACACTTTTAGGTATTAGCCAATCTGTGATCGTACTGATCTTCTCTGGGTCTACTGCAACACCTTCTTGAGACACAATGTGGCCTAAGAAATCAATCTGTCTTTGCCAAAAACTGCACTTAGATAGCTTAGCATACAATTGCTGATCCCTCAAGGTCTGTAACACAATCCTAAGGAGTTCAATATGCTCCTCATTACTCTTCGAGTAAATCAAAATGTTGTCAATGAACACAATGAAAAACCTGTCCAGATACTCGCGGAGCACGTTGTTCATAAGCTTCATAAAAGCAAAGGGGAATTCGTCAATCCAAAAGGCATCACTGTGTATTCATAGTGCCCCATAACGTATCCTGAAAGCAGTCTTTTTGATGTCCTCTCCAACAATAGCAATATGATGATAACCTGATGCCAAATCAATCTTCGAAAACCATGAAGCTCCTTGTAACTGATCCAATAACTCATCAATCCATGGTAGAGGATACCTATTTTTGATGGTTACCTTGTTTAACCCACGGTAGTCTGTACAAAGTCTAAAAATACCATCCTTCTTCTTCACAAACAACACAGGGGCTCTCCATGGTGAAGTACTCGGTCTAATAAACCCTTTCTCCAACAGTTCTTCCAACTGCTTCTTCAGTTTTTACATCTCAGACGGGGCTAAATGATAAGGAGCTCTTGAGATAGGAGCTGTCCCAGGCTCCAATTCAATGGTGAACTTATCTCCTTTTCCCGAGGGTGGCCCTGTAAGTGGTTCAAAAATATATGTATACTCTGCGACAATCGGGGTATCTTTCAACTCCACTTCTGAATCTCCTCCTTTCATGGAGATAGTGGCCAGATATACTTGAATCCCTTCCTGCTGTAAGTTCTCTGACTCAAACAACAAGGTAAGTTGGGAATTTTTCCCAGCCATGACTCCTTGAAAAACCAAAAATCCTTCTCGACGAATGAGATTAACCTGCGCCATTGGGCAATCCAAGTGAGCTCCATGTTGCTTTATCCAGCCCATGCCTATGATTACTTCATAACACTTTACCTCCATCTCAATGAAGTTTCCCAGTAGAGCTACATCTTCAATGGTCACTGGGACATTCCGATAAGTCCTCGATGATCTCACAATCTTTGAGCCTGCAGTTTCAATCTTTCTCTTCTTTTCAGCGAAAGGGACTCTTGAATCCCAATACCTTGCTATTTGCGGGCACATAAAACTATGTGTAGCAACAGAGTCAAACATGGTGTAGGCTTCCATTCCTCCAAAAAGAACCATTCTTACACAGATTCTTAAACTAAGCGCCCACACAAAGCAGAATAAAGAACTATATATATATTTATAACAAATTTAAGAAATTGGAACTCAGAAAACTTACCCTCAATAAGAACTCCACCTTCGAGCTGCATTAGTCTTATCAGCAATATTCTCATATGCAACCGCGAACACGTGCGGACCAACTGCTTGCTTCCTTGGAGGTGGTGGCAAATTCCCTTAATTCTGCACTCCTTGCTGCCTCACTGGCATCTGTGTGCCCTGCTGCCTCATTGGCAACTGTGCTGTGCAGTCGGGCGCATAATGTCTAGGGCGACCACACCTATTGAAGTTATTGCCCTTCCTCGGATAATTTGGCCTAATATGACCAAGTTGACCACAGTCATGGCATCTCAATCCAGCAATCCAACAAACACCACCATGATTCTTCCCACACGTAGCACAAGGCGGATGGTGTGGAATTGGTCTCGAGTCCTAGTTATCTCGAGGATGCTTCTGAGTCTCACCTCCTCTTGCCGCTCTAGGCTGAGTGCGCATGAGATCTCTAGCTTCCTCCTCAAGTCCTCTCTCCTTTGATGCAACCATCTCCACAATCTAAACCAAATTAGCACAATCCCAGATAGAACAGAGGTTGCTAATGCTAGCGCGTAACCCTCTCTTGAAACCTGCGAACCACATCATACTCAGTCCTCTCTCTGACACTGGAACTTCTAAGGCGACAGAACTGCTACTCATACTCTCTAACCGTCTTTGTACCCTGACAAAGCTCCAGAAAGTCACTATCCATCTGATCCATCACTTCCCGTGGAAAGTACTTCTTGTTGAAATCATCCCGAAAGTCAACCCAGGTAATCACATAACCTTCAGGCATGCTTCTCTTCATGTTCTCCCACCAAATGGGTGCATCTCCACACAGGTAATGAACTGTCAGTTCCTATCTAAACTCCACTGGACATCTGACAGAATCAAAGTTCCTCTCCAACAACCACTGCCAATCATCAGCCCAAACTGGATCGGTCCCACCAGAAAAGTACTCCATGCCCATATCCCTCATGAGCCTCATTGTCTCCCAGTAGGAGAGCCCAAGTCTTGGTGATGGCATTCCCGCATGTGGTGGGGGTGGCTGGTGCTGCCTTGCAGCAGCAGCTGCAAGCGGTGGCTGCTCCTAAAATGTGACTGTTGTCGGGGCAAGAGGTGGTGGTGGTGGTGGTGAAGCCCGGTTAACCAGCTCCTGCACAAGGTTCCACAGTTCCAGTAACTCCTCACGAGTTGCCACATTATGCGGTGGTGATGCTGCTGCTGCTGCCACTAATCGCCGTCCCCTTGGTGGCATTTTCTGTCAACAATTCAACACATAACTTTGAGAAACAAAGCTCTTGAGAAGATAATTCAAATAATAAGGTTTAAGAAACTCCAAAACTTGAGGTAAGTCCTGCTTGATTGCTTTCACCAGGTTTATAAAGACTGGTTCGACCAAACTTATTCCTAGCAACTAAAAAGAACAAACAGCATTGAAGACTTCATTCCCCAATCGCGCAATTGGAAATGTCTTCAAACGGATCAGAATCTTTGGACGGATCATAGTCCTCTTCAGATTTTGCCTTTCTAGCATACATAGTTGCCTCATCAAGAGTAGACGGTCCTACTGTACCACATCTCTGAAGGCTAGGTCTCGCAAGTCCTCTCGGAGTCCTGTCATGAACATCTGAATTAACTCTGCAGGAGAGCTAGTACTCCTGAGGATTTTTGCTTCTTCTAGAAACTCCCTGTAGGAATCCATCATTTTCTGAGTACCTTGCCACACGCCTAAGGGATCCAAACTTAGCGCAACTTCGACGTCCACCAACTTTTCTTTATCAATGATGTGTTGCTTATGTGCCTTTCATGGTCTGCCACGCTCTTTCTTAGGTGGAACAATCTGAGGAGGTGTCACTATTTCTAGCGATGACACAATTTTTTGCGCATACTTAAAACCTACCGGCCAATCTCGAGTAACTGATACTCCTGAACACTTCTTGAAATTCATGATCTATTACATAACCCAACACAAAAGAAAATAAGTGCAAGTCTCCAAAACCTTTTTTTTTAATGAAAATATCCAATAAGTAATAAAACCAATAATAATAATTATATATATATATATATATA
>OVBA01006276.1:0-17421 GCA_900406435.1 Lepidium aucheri
ATTTATAAAATTAATAATGTAATAAATATTATTATTTATTAACTTATTTATTTTTATAAAATATTTATTTATATATATATACTTATATTTCTTTTTATACTTAATAAATTACTATAATAATTATTTTTTAATAGAATAATTTAACCTTAATTAAACTAAAACTAAAAGACTCGCAGATCACGTCCTCACCTTGATTGGCCGGTGTACAGATCGAAAAACACAGGAAAAATGGGCTGAAACACAAGACCTAGCAGCTACCTTCGTACACAAGCAACAGACAAAAATTAGGGTTCTAAGTTCATATCAAGAGTGGTTACTTGCGGAACAAGCACCGTGATTTCTGAACAGATCTTACCTTGATCTGAAGGTCTGATGGTGTTGTTGGCTTCCTGGATATGTTCTCTAACCAAATCCAACAAGTTATTAGCCTCTCTTACTCAGATTGTAACAGAAAACGTCCCTAAAGATGTCAAGTCGAACATAGTTTCATAAGCAGAAATCCAAAATTTCACTAACTGAAATAGAAACTGACTCGACATCATACCTTAAATAGACTGTATCTTCCTGAATATAATTCCGATTTAGATTCCATTTTCGGGTATGAATTTTTGAAAGAGTTAGCTTTCCAAAACTATATAGATCACGATCAGAGGTTCAGTAACCGATTAGTTATGAATCCCGAAAGCTAGCAACGTGGACTCGTTTCTGAAACAGTGGCCAGTTTTGGCGTCTTACCTTAGATCGATCGTAACTTCTTCAATAGAACTCCGATCGATAAGCGGTTTGCGGCTACGGATTTTTGAGAGAATAAGCTTTCCACGCATATGCAAAAAACAAACAAAGGATCATTAAGTAAAAAGTCATTGACCCCGAAACTAAGCTGTCCGGACTGGATTCCTTACTAGTTTGCAGTTTCTGTTGTTGGCTCAGAAGAATTCGAAAACACAAAGCGTCACTTAGGAGATCGTGTTTGCAGATGGAAGGTAAAGAGATGAATCGGTGCTGAGTTTAGTCGGTTATATAGGAGGCATGACATGATTTTCGGGTTAGGTTGCAAACCCTTATTTTCTCCAACAAATTTTTTTTTCATTCAAAATTTGAGTCTTCTCCCCTTTGATGGGCCTTATGGGCCACGAAATTGAGTTTTCAGAACTCAAATTTTGGGTCTTAAGTTTGGGTCTTACAATTACACTCTCTCCTCTATCTTTACTGATACTTGTCGTTTCTTATTTTTGACTAAAAAAGGGCCCCCTTTCGAGTTGGTCAGGTTTATGCGGAGATAAACAATGTGGTGTTCACCTTGAAGACCAAGCTAATGGAGCTTCCTTCGGGTGAGAAGTTCGAGAAACTTTAGACTTCCTACACCAAGCTCCAGGGGATGATTAGGGGCGAGAGGGCGCAGTTTGCCGATAAAGAAAAGGCTCTTGTTTCATAGAAGAACAACCTTGCTTCGAAGCTCTCTGTTCTTTTCGAGGAGAAGAGGATGTTGGCTCAGGAGATCGAGTTTCTGAAGGCGTGGAACTTTGATCTTGTGTCTCAAGCCCACGCGTTGGATTCTTGCTAGCGCGAAGTGCTCGAGTTCGTCTATGGGAAGTGGACTCGTAAGGAAGAGGAATGGACAAGCGGCTAGCTTTGGCGAAGTCGCATTACAGGGAGGAATCTGATTTGGTTGTCGACAAGCTGCCCTTCCCTAACTTGTATTCAGGGACTAGAGCCTGTGTAGGAACTCCTCTCGTTGGCCCTGCCAGCTATCTAATTGAGGGTTCTTCTCCTGTTGACTAGATTGCTACCAAAACTGGTAGTGACGAGACCCGGGCTGCCGAACAAGTTGTGGGAAGTGAAGCTAAGGCTGAAGGGAACCGGGCTGCTAAGAAGGATGCTATCGAAACCGCAGGCGCTGGTGAGGTTTAAGCCATTGAGCGGGATGTTGCGGCTGCGAAGGTCCGAGCTTAAATCATTTTCTCTTCCCTCTCTTTTGCATCTTAAACTTTATTCCTTCCCCTTGCTTCACCTCTATTTTTTTAGTACCTCTGTGGGTTTGCCCCTAACTTTTAAACTTTGGGCTTATGTGATTACTGCTGGTTTTCATTCATTCGTTCTTTTACTTTGTTACAGCAGTCTTTAGAAACTAAAGAGAAAAATGAATATCATCAAAAAGGGGTTGGACTCGTCTTTATACGAGTTGTCTACGTATTTCTCCAAATAGAATCAAACCCTTACATAATTTTTATTATTACATTAAGCATAATAGTGTTTTGGATTCATAACGTTCCAAGGTCTTATCTCTGCCTTGCCGGTCGCTGGGTTTTGTAGGCGATAGACCCCGTCTTATTAGTTGCTTTAACTTGGCCGTTTCCTTGTGGACAACACGGTGTGGATGATGTTAGATTGATTTACAGCTCTTGACAATTTTTTTTACTTGCTGAGACACGAGGTTAGTACCATTGTCAGTTACAATTTCTCCAAGAATTCCGAATCTACACACAATGTTTTCCAAAGAAACTTGTGGACTCATAGCCGTGTTATTTGCTGGAATGGTTCCGCCTTGATCCACTTGGTGAAATAATTAGTGGCGATGAGAATGAATTAGAGGCATCTCTTCTCGGATGGTTCCAGCGGGCCAACCACATCCATTGCCCAATGTATGAATGGATATGGGATGAGCAGCTGCCCGATCTTTTTGCTCGGGATATGAATGGTGGGAGTGTGTCGTTGGCACTTTTGGCATCTCCTTGAGAAATCTTCGTAGTCTTTTATCATTATTGGCCAATAATAGCTTTGTCATTTTACCTTGAATGCCAGTGCATGTCCTCCGGAGTGGTTACCGCATATTTCGAGGTGAATTTTAGTGAGGATGCGCAAAAATTCCGCATTGGTTATGCATAGCAAACAAGGTTCCGCTATGCTCTACTTGTAGAGGCAATCGTTTATGACGCAAAACTGTGCGCTCTGAGTTTTCAACTTTCTTGCTTCCCATTTATCTTGAGGGATAGTTCCATGAGATCTATAATAAGTGATTGACCGGACTGCCAAACAAGTTATGAGAAGTGAAGCTAATGCTGAAAGGAACTAGGCTGCTAAGAGGGACGCAATAGAAACCGCTGGTGCTGGTGAGTTCAAGCCATTCAGAAGGATGCTGGCTGTGGAAGTTCGAGCTTAAATCATTCTCTTTTCCCTTTCTTTTGCATCTTCAAATTGATTCCTTCCCCTTGCTCAACCTCCATTTTCTTAAGTACCTCTGTGGGTTTGCCCCAAACTTTTAAACTTTGGGTTTACCCCATTTTGGGTATCTGACTTCCCTTATCGATCCAAAATTAGCAGTTTTTCTACCTCATCCCGCACTACTTTTGCTTTATCTAGGCCGAGCTTCCTTTGCTTCTACTTTTTGGTCTTGTAAGTTTGGTCGGCGTTTAATTTGTGGGTGGACATCAACAGGTTAATCTCGACCATGTTTTGCGGTGTCCAGGCAAATCTTGCCATGTTTTCCCTCAGGAACAACTCAAGCTCATGTCTTACTTCAGGATCTAGGTCAGCACCTATGCTTAACTCCCTGTCGGGGAAATTGAGATCTAAAGTCATCTTGGTGATCCTTATTTCTTCCAGCTTTTGGTTTGCGAGGTCGTTTGTTGCTTTAGCGACGTTTCCCTAAGTCTTTGTTAGTTTCTATAAAGCTTCATTGTATACAGCCATGTTCTACAAAGTACCGCGGTGAAAGGTGTTGGTCGATCCACCACCAGGAAGTTTGTTTCCTTCCTAACCCCACATGCATTTACTAGGAGGTGTGTTGTTCCCAATGACATTTCGGTGTCACCCAAAAATCTTGTGAGGGATTTCTTACTTCCGGGCAGCTTGTCGTGCTATAAGTCCATTTTCTTGAACGCATCATAGAGTAGGAGGTTGACTGAACTTCCTTTATCGACGAGTATCCTCGTGAGGTCGACTCCTCCCACATCCAGCTCGATTATAAGTGCGTCAGCATGCAGTTTATCAAGATGAGCGGTCTCATTTTCTCGAAATGTTATCATGGGATCACGCTGATGTGCTTTGATCGCGTTCATGGAACTCATGGAATGTTTTGATCTTCCAATAATAACTGACATACGCGGCTTGGAATTCAAAGTCTGTTTTTCGTCCCTTTCCTCTTCTTCTATCGGGCTTCTATCCCTTTTTCGTTGTTCCACTTCAGTTTTTTTGCACTTTCCTCATTCATTCTTTCCATTTCTCTTCTTCCTTCAGCCATTGTACTACCTTGCATTCTCTAAGGTGTGCCTATGTATTTGGTGGTAGTTGCGTAATTTTGACATATCCGATGGCTTATTACTATTTTTGTACTTTACAACTAAGAAAGAGTGTTGTTCTTGTGTGGTTTTTCCGCTTTGTTGACAGTTGTTGCCCTAGTTCTTGCTTGAGCTTGTTAGAATTTTGAGATGTCTCTTTTTTCTCAAAACACTTGCTTGTTTCTTCAAATCTTCAACTCAAGTCGAGATTTTTCCCTATAAAGGGCGTTGTCTAGCGAGCTTGGTGGTCACACAATTAGATCTTGGCTGAAATCCAGCACTTGCCATATCTCTCTCTTTAGCGTGTTTAAGGCCATGTCATCGGTGATGATGATGCTTTGAGACTCATCTCCTTGAAGCGTGCTATGTAGTCGCGCAGTGTTTTGAATTTCATCTGTATGAGGTTGAGGAGACTGTCAGTCATGGTTTTATTTTCTATAAAGATTGAGTAGTGCTTCGTGAACACTTCTGCAAGCTGTTTGAATCCATCTATAGATTCTGCTGGCAGGGTTGAGAATCAGTCTAGTGCAGGGTCGACAAGGTTTTCTAAGAAGAATCTACAGAAACCATCGTCTCTTTCCTCACCATCTAAGTGTGTTTAGTCGATGATCAGCTGAAAGGATTTGGGGTGAGCTATAGGGTCTGCGTTTCCCTGTATTGTGGGAATTTGATTTTCCCTATGTCTCAAATCCTCGCACTCGAGATCCATTTTGTGAAAGGGGTTAGGCGAGTCTGTTCTATTACGCACTTGACTTCTAGAGCTGTCGATATGGCCTTGTGGAGCTCAGATCTTATGCTGACGTATATTTGTTGAGTTTTAGCCATCATCCTCCTCAGCTCACTAATTTCCCTAGTACTCCTTGTTTGATTATTATTCATCTCTTGATCAAGTGACATTGCGGGTTGTATTTTGTTGCGAATCCTCTAACAGATGGCTTCTGCCTAACATAGCTTGTCTTTTAAGTTCTGAAGCTCACTATTGCTGGTTGTTGCGTCGTCTATTATTAAGGGCTGGGAAACTGATTCGCCGTTTTGCTCCTGAATGATAGGATCCGCCCATCAAACACGACCATTGACTCTTTCATGGGTTGCTGTCGTCTGCGCTCCTTAAATGGTTTTGCCTGGCGGTATTTGCTCTGTCGATGGGACCTCTGGTGCGTTTTTGCTTTCGGGGCCTAGGACGGTAGCTCGAAGTTCCACAAGCTGTTGTCGGAATTCTTCCTCTTGGTGCTGAGTCAAGCCTGTAGCTCCTGATTGCGGAATTTACTGTGGCGTGCTTGCTCAATTGTGGTGCTAGCCATCACATGTAATTCTGCAATGTTTTGTAACTTTCATTGATACGTTGTTGCCTCCGTTACAGTCGTCAAAACAATGCTCCCTGTTCCATCAGTAGTGTCGAGCCCTTATGGCCCTCCGGTGGGTGCATCAATTGCTGATGGATTTGGTTTACCATCTTACCTAATTCCCTCATGGTTGATTTATTTACATTGTACTCGCCATTTAGCTGATTACGTACCTTTTATGTAAGATCCCCACAAACGGTGCTATAATGTTGATCTTGAAATCTGTTTTATAGATATTAAAAAAAAAATTAAATAATGTAGATTACAGAGATTGTCTTTTGTGCCGAGTACAAGAGTTATATCTATTTTTTAGTGAGCTCGTTTCGGGCTTTATAGTCGTTTTGTCCGCAATCACGCTTTATTGTATCAATTATAATTTAAGATTGACGAGCTCCTCATTTCCTTTTCCTTCTCAAAGATCTTGCCATCTTTCGAGCTCAGACTCGTTCGCATTTATTTCGATGATCTCATAACGTTTTCATTCCTTTCTTTCCTCGAGCTTTCTTCTATTAGGTCTTTTCCCTAATTAGGCTGTATTAAAATGGGTATCTCCAGTGTATGTTTGGCTCAATAAAATAAAATCTATAAATTCCAAAGAATATTCCAGAATTTTGTGGGAAATTCTCTAAAAACTGGGGATAAGATCCCTTGTTGATAAGGAATTTATCGAAATCTTAACAAGAAAGAAAAGAGGTGTGAAGCTATAAATTGAGAGAGTCAATCTAAGATAGAAGACATCCTTTTGGCAGACAAGACTTCCAGAGAGAAAGAGACCTAATGACGTGGACTTTTGAAGAGAAACATTACCTAATGATGCAGATTTCTAACCAAGACAATTAGAAGAACTTTTTCTAATAATCTTTGTTGTATTCGTCTTAAAAATATATAACAAACAAAGAGCTTTGACCCACAGTAAATACAAATCCTGCCGTTCCCCTAAATAAGATAAACAAAAAATACATTAGATATTAGTAGTATTTGTTAAAATTAATCAATGTATTAAGTTTTATGCAAATTAGCTGATGGTCACTGATATGGAATCCCAGTTTCTTGGTTTGCTTTCCCCGGACATCAATATGCTCTATTTCACTAATACTAAAAACTTGAGCAAAGACGTCTGTATCAAAAGACACATTCAAGACTAAAATTTATACAATAGTTGATGGGCGAAAAGTTAAAAATAGAAGTTAGGATACTTAAAGACTCATTAGTCAAAACATTAGTCGGTAACTGTTGACAAAGTACAACATCAAAAGCAGGGAGTTGTATGAAGGAATCATGAGTTGTTGGATCATAGTTAATCACACTGATCATGTAGGTGAATCCAATCTTGTACTCTAGATCATAAGGTTTGTATTGCGAATAATCTTTGGTAAGACTGAAACGTTTAATGATCTTCCACTTTTCAACCGTCAAGATGTTTTCAAAAATTTTGACATGGTCTTTTTGAACTACATCGCCTATTTTAGATCCTTGTGTGATGAATATTAGATTTATAGAGTTAGTTTAAGAGGAGAAAACAAATGTAAAGTTGAATAAGATCTTATACAAAAATAATGTGGTGATAATTACAGTTTTATTGTCAGAATCATCTTTAATGATTCTCTAACTTTTGGGTTGTGTTGTCTCTAAGTGTGAAGAATTTTGGTTAACACTGTCCAAGATTGCTTCCAAGACTTCAGTATGTTGAAAAAAAAAAATTAGAAATTGCAGGAGAAGATATGGCTAATTTTTTTGTTTGAGGAACTCTTATTCATGTCGCCCATTTTTGCAAAAAGAGATGTAATGTAATGAACTCTCAGTAGTAATTTAAAGAAATAGATTGCGGTTATGTTGCTGATTAAGAAGCAGTATTGGTAGTGAATGTGGAGAAATGATATTACTTTTAGTTTTTAATTTAACTTAAATCTTACACAGAAACTGCTAACAAAAATCGTAGAATGAAAATGTTGAAAGTAACTATTCTCTGAATTTACTCTTAATTTCATACACAATGTAACACTGAGAACACATATTCAATATATACTATATCAATTGCAATTAAGAACTTGTAATTGCTTGATGTAAATATCGATCTTAATATTTGCAGGAAAAGAAGTAAAAGATTGGGAAGAAAAATATGTTATACGAAGATAAAAATTTAAAATTAAAATGTAGTTGCAAATGATTCGATTACACCGTTGGCCTCTTGGAGAGTGTTTTTTTTTTGTATTTTCTCTCAGCTTCTTCCACTAGTTGACTTCCCTCTCGACGGTTTACACCGCCAACTTCTCCTCCGGTGACTCTGTTGCCGTGATATAATCCTTTCAACACAAATTTCTCACCTCTTCTCTCTCTTTCAACCTTGAATTTATACTTCCAACCCTCACTGTCAATTTGTAAACCCTCTTTTGCAACATCCCATTCCAACCTCCCGGTTTTAATTTCCCGTATCACCATGACGATAATACCCTTAGCACCGTGGCTCCTAGATATCTGGGTATTTGCTCAGGAAGATTATAGTCTCTGAAGATATAGACCAAGTGATAATTGACAAGCTGAGAGCTATGGACATCGAGGAGGATCTTACAATCAACCTTCCAATAGTAGGCAGTTACGCTAACACTCCTCAGGACAATCTCACAATTATACGTAAGTTTCTTAACCGTAATGCTCATAACATAGCTAGGTTAATATTGGAAATGCCTAGAATCTGGAGTTTGAACAATAGAATCAAGGGTATGGTGCTAGGGAAGGATATCTTTCAATTCCGATTTCAATCGGAGAAGGATTTAGAAGAGGTCTTGCAATTTAGCTTCTGGAATTTTGAAAATTGGGGTTTTACAATTGCTAAGCTAGATCAGAGATTGCTTAAATATTATCTCAAAGTGGATTAGCATTTCTGATATTCCGGCTAAATACTTCACCCTAGACTTATTCCACGGGATGGCCAACTCAATATGAGAAGTTGTCGACCTTGATTTTGATCCTAACAAAAAAAATCTTCAACCTTATGTCCGTGCCAAAATCCTATTCAACACCTCAAACCCGATAAGAAGCTCAAGAACCTTCAGAATCTCGTCTAAAATGACTATCACTGCAAAGATAGAATTCGAAAGACTAAGGAATGTATGCAAATCATGTAGAAGACTCACCCACAGTGAAGAGAAATGCACTTTGAACGGAATAAGATAACAAGGAATGGATCAAGAGACTCCTATGAACATAGAATACATTCACACAACACTCAACCCCTAACCCCAAACTAACAAAGTGCACAAACAGGAACCACCATCTTCCTGTAAGAACCCTTAATCCAATCAGAAAATCACCTTCTCAGTTGAAGAAACATCCCATAAACCGGGTGAGACCCCTTCAAGGAAATTTATGGATAGTTCTCACTCTAACTACCACCATAAGCATAAAAGAGTTAGTTCTCAGGAAATTGAAAACTAGGAAGTATCCTATATGACCGTGGATGAGAACATTAATAGGGAAAGTTCCACCTTATCTTCCCATGAATCAATGCAGCTAATGCTCGTAGAAGCCCCATCAACATTAACCAATTCTAAACAGCCTATGAAAAGATACCAGTCAAATAAAAAGCAGAAAATAGACATAACACCAAATAAGGATCCTTAACTGGTTGGTGATTGCTCTAAAGTGGGTCTGGTGACTACCCAAAAGTCAGCAAAGAAACCATGAGTATCATTAGTTGGAACTATCAAGGAGTGAGGAACATCTTGACAGTTCGACGCCTAAAGGAAATACGTAAGAGGCCATTTCCGGACATAATGTTCCTCATGGAGACAAAAAACACATTACAACAGCTTCAGTAGATCCAAGGTTGGACAAGGTATGACCAATTGTTTACGATTAAACCCATTGGACTCAGTGGTGGCTTCGTATTTTCTGGAAGGACCACATGAATCTGTAGATTGTAAGTAGCTGCAATAAGTACATTGACTGTGAATTTCTAGTAGGAACTTGTAAGGTTGCAGCAACTTTCATCTATGGACACCTGTGGTGCATCTTAGACTAGAGGTTTGGAGTAAAATTCAAGAATTTGGCAAAGACAGAACCTTGTCATGGTTACTACTTGGTGATTTCAATGCATTGTACTCCAATGCAGATAAACTAGGTGGACTAATTAGACCTGATAGAACCTTTCACACATTTAGATCCTTTCTGAGGAATTGTAATATCTATAAAATCAACAGTACATGCCCTCATTTCTCTTGGATGGGAAGGAGAAGAACTGATTGAATTCAATGCAGACTTGATAGAAATTACGGTAACTCTGAGTGGATGCACAATTTTACCAGAATCAACACAGAATACATGGCCATTATGGGTTCAGATCATAAGCCGCTATATACAATCATCATGGCGGAAAACTCTAAATAAATGACATGATTCTATTTTGATAAAAGATGGACTTTCAAGAAGGGCTTTATGGACATCATCCATAAGGCTTGGAATTCATCAACATCCATTCAAGGAGCCACATCCCTTGACTGTTTGGCGAAATACAGAAAAGACATCTCTTTGTGGAAGAAAACAACTAATCCAAACTTTCAAGCCAGAATTGATACAACGCGTGCGGCCCTTGAGTATGAGATGACTAAAACCCATCCTAACTTTCAACTGATTTCAGACTACAAAAAAGATTTGTGGGTTTCTTACACTAAAAAAGAACAATTATGGAAGCAAAAAAGTAAAGAAACTGGCTCCGTAAGGGTGATGAAAGCTCCAAATTTTTCCACAAATTTGTCAACTTCAAGCGAGCCAAAGGTTTGAGGAAGGTTCCAAAATTATTTGTCTTCATGATCACAATGGAGTGCTTCAGTTTGAGGAAGGATCCAAAGGTTCTATTGCTGTTGACTATTTTAGAGATCTTTTTAAATCTTCCCAACTGTCTAGCATCAATGAGGCATTAAGATATTTGGAGCCTAAAGTCATAACTGGTATGAACCAACAGCTTATGGCTCCTGTCACAGACTTGGAAGTTAAGCAAACTGCTTTCAGTATTAGAGGAGATAGTGCTCCTAGCCCAGATGGCATGACAGCAGTGTTTTCCACACCTATTGGAATCTAATTGGAGGAAAAATAACATCAGAGGTTAAGGAAGCATTTGGAAAAGGATCTTTCCCTTATGACTGGAAGTATACGCATATCGCCCTCATTCCCAAATGCCAGAACCCCAAAGATATAAAGAATTTTAGACACATTAGTCTATGCTCAATGGTGTATAAGATCATTGCTAAGGTCATGGTTAAAAGACTACAACCTATTCTACCCCTTATCATATCAGAAACTCAAGGAGCCTTTACAGCAGGCAGGATGATATCAAATAATATATTAGTGGCTCATGAGATCATGCATCATTTAAACACCAAATTAGACGGACAAACAAACTACATGGCTATCAAGACTGATATTTCCAAATCTTGTGACAAACTAGAGTGGAAATTCCTCAAAATCATCCTTGCGAGATTGGGCTTCTGCAAAGAATGGATTGACTTGGTTATGTTCTGTGTTACCATAGTCAGATACTCAGTTTTGATCAATGGATCCCCACACGGATTTATAACCCCAGAAAGAGGCCTTCGCCAGGGTTATCCACTTTCGCCCTTTCTATTTGTGATGGGAACTGAAGCTAATGTTCATTTAATGAACAATGATATATCTAGGGATAAGATCTCTGGAATAAGATTCAGCAATCAAGGTCCTACAATTCAACATTTACTGTATGCAAATGATAGCCTTTAAATATGCAAAGCCTCCAAGGAGGAAGCTCAAGCACTTAAAGACTGTTTTAAGGTTTATGAAGCAATTTCAGGACAATGTATTAACTACGACAAGTCGGCAAAAGTCTTTGGAACAAAGGTTAAGCTGGAAATGAGAATGCATATCAAGGAACGTCAGAATATCCAAACAGACTATGGATTTGGAAAATCCTTGGGGCTGCCTGAATGTTTTAAATGATCAAAAAAGAAGATCTTCAACTATATTTCGGAGAAGCTGAGCGATAAGATCGATAATTGGTTTGCAAAATCCTTATCCTTAGGTGGCAAGGATATCATGATAAAGGCAGTGGCATTGGCTTTCCCTGTATAGGCCATGTCAAACTTCAAGCTCTCCAACTTTTGTCCCTGCTCGACGGGTGGGTCTTATAGTCAAGCTCCCTTCTGTCTTTGCACTCGAGGGCCAATATCAATGCCAAAAGATGAAAAGTGCAATGAAGCAATTTTGGTGGAACTCCATGAATGGTAAAAGGAAGATCCCATCGGTCTCTTGGGAAACAATGTGCCGCTCCAAGAAAGATGGTGGACTTGGATTTAAGGTGATTGAAGAATTCAACCAAGTCTTGCTTGCAAAATAGGCATGGAAACTCACTACCAATCTGCACTCACTCATTGCCAGACCTTTAAAATCCAAATATCACAAAAATGGGGACTTTCTCACTTGCCTGCAGCATCCCAGACCATCCTACACTTGGAAAAGCATTGAATATGAAAAAGAATTGTTAACACAAGGGCTACTTAGACAGATAGGTGATGGTAGAGATACGTATGTTTGGAACTCAGAATGGATATTCACCGACCAACCTAGAGCGCAAATAAGCAAAGAATGTAGGTTTGATGTAAACCATAAAGTTTCTGACTTAATAAGTGGGGACAAGTGGAATACTACGAAAGTAATGGAAACTTTCTTGGAGGCTGTCGCCAAACTCATACTTGACAACCCACCTTGTGCTATTCAGAAAGATTCCTGGATATGGTGGCCTAATCCGTTTGGTGAATACACAGTCAAAAGTGGATACAGATTTCTTCAAACACAAGCTCTAAAAGATACTGGAGGTAGAAACACGGTGAACAACCTTATCAATACCTTGAAGAGTAAGATTTGGAATCTTAGAGCGCCAAGAAAGATTTTTCTCTTTCTTTGGAGAGCATTGTCTGGAGCTCTAGCAGTGTCTTACGGTCTTAAAATTCGAGGAATTTCAAGAGATGACAAGTGCCCCATCTGCCTATCCATGACTGAATCTATAAACCACTGTTTATTTATCTGTCACCCAATAAGACAGATGTGGGCACTCTCTAACCACCAAATCCCCCAAAATGGATTTTCCCAGACTTCACTCACCTTCAACTTAGCCTTCTTTTTCACCAAACCCACACATGGAAGAACTAGCAACAATTTGTATAAAGCATTCCCGTGGATTTTATGGACAATCTAGAAAACCAGAAACAAAATTTTGATTCAGAAAAGACATCTGAACCTACAAACGAAAATCCAAGATTCTCTCGTTGAGATGGAACTTTGGATGCTTAACAACGAGAAAGAAAAAAGACAATCACAAGCGGACAAGTCCAAATGTGCTATACAGGAACCAGGTGGGAGCATCAACTCAAACTATACATTAAACTCGGCTGTTGCATGGTCTAAAACAGCCAATCCTAATGGTACGGCTTTCATCTTGCATGAGAATCAAACCAGAAAATATATACATGGAAGACACATTATGTTGGGAAGTTCTTCTTTCATGAATCTGGCTTTCTGTGGTTTATACTAGGTTCTCTCTTCTTGCTGTGACTTGAAGATTGATAACATGGAGATTTTGACTGACACTAAAGCACTTTATGATGCTATTTCCAATTTAACACATTGGCCCAAATATAAAGCTTAGCTTTATAAAATCAATATGTTGACTTCTAAATTTATAAACTGCCAGTTTAGGAAGTCCACAAAGCGACACAACATCAAGGCCAAAGCAAAAGCATCCAGTGTGATCACAGATGGAAGATATAATGATTACATATCTCGTGGCCTTCCAAGTTGGCTAGCAGATTTGAACTAATTTGGTTTGTTTCTGCTATGGAAGCTACATTCAGATAGAGTCTCAGATTCACAAGGAAGATTAGGTGGTACAGATGCTTTCAACTCATTAGCTCTGCAACACAAGTTATTCTTCTTGAGGCCAAAACTCCACTCCATGATTAGGAAACCTCTTCCCCTATGGTCATTGTTTCTTATGCGTCCTATGATTTCTTAAAAGCAGAAGTTCATTAGTGCCATTGCTTGGTTGATTAGGTCTTTGATCCTTCTGATTTTACCAGACTGTTAACTTTGATTGGGTTTGATCATCTAAACAGGCCATCCTTCCTCTCTATGCTCCAAAATTGTTCCTTAATGCTGACTTCAGAGAGTTCTTAGAAACCTAGATTTCCCCTTAAAAATCCATCAAAACACTCTTTTAATTTCTAACCACTTGACTAACTTTGTCTTTACTTCATGTGGTGTTACTAGCATTGCATTAAGAGTTAGGGAAGCGAGCTGAATAATGATGGATGAAGCTAAATAGATTTGGCTTTTTTTATTGGTTATAGCTTCGTAATGATGATTCTTTTGGGTCGGGCTTCTAAGTAATGATATCTATGATAAGCTTGTGAAGCAAGGTTGATCATTTCACCTTTAAAAATACTGCACCGCAAGTTCTTCACCTATGTTAACATGAAAGATGGCAGTCACAAAAACAAAAGACTCTGGGTTTCATGCTGCTGCCTTGGAACTGACAGGATTTTTGCGTGCCAAATTACCTTTTGTCTTTTGATTCTCCCATGTAGGCTGTAATTGCATTTCAAAATGTCAGTCCACACACATAAGAAACTGAAGAGTCCCCCTCATTCAAACACATCTGCTCTATAATTACCCAACTAGATGAAAAGTCCAGACATCTATCTCATCTCCAAATCAATGGATAACAACCTTTGGCAATCGCTTAATCAGTTTGCTCTTGGGAGAAACAAACCGACGATCTACCTTTCAACAGATATGTACTATCATACGCAACTAGAAAACATGAAAAGCCTTCTCGTGAGAGCTCGTAACCCAGTCGAACAGAGCATTCAAGATATGATCTAGGATCTACCAAAAGATTGGGAACTCCACAACAACCTTCGTGGGAGAATGCTAGATAAGGACTTAGCTTAATTTTTCTTAGAAAAAGAAAGCGACATGGATGCCATATGCAGGATGCAACCTCTTCTCTACAAAGGCTGGTTAGTTGCGGTTAAAAAATGGTCAAACAACCAACACCTCCGTCCCATCACGAAGGTTCAACTATGGATGCAAATCTGGTATCTTACCATCCAATACGCCCCTGAGTCTGTAGTTAGATACTTGGCCGATTTGGTGGGTGAAGTGTTGGAAGTAGATATGAACAACTCGGCTGTAACTAGGCCTTTTCTAATCCATGTGAAAATAAACTTCAATGTCGAGGATAGATTAAGCTATTACCGGTCGGTGTATTGTGAAAATGGATATAGGTTCCAAGTGCAGTTTTACTATGAATGGGTTGGGAGACTTTGTTTCAATTGCCAAAGGATAACTCACTCCATAACATTCTGTGCTCACGTTAACACTCCCATGAATTACTTCTCCATTCCGGCTCCACAAGCTCACAACAACCCGACCAACAATAACACTGATGGCTCGACTGTGAATTTGTTGTCTTCCCTCGACTCCCTGATCTCTCAGCCGGAGTCAAACAATGGAGCTCAGATGAACCAAAACAGCAGCATCTTTGGACTGAGAATCACGCTTGACGATGTGCTCAATAACCCAAGCGACACCTTTATGGCTGACGTTTCACTAGGACCACTTGCGCTGGAGCTGAACATCCTGCAGCCACCTCCCGAGGATGGCAAGACTTCAACTCGTAAGCCCAATCAGTCAAATCACGACTGCCTTGAAGATGCCTTAAAGATCACTGAAGGAATAGGAAGCTCAGTGAATGTTCAGTCTAATGCTATTAATGCTGAAGCAAGGAATGATCAAGATTAAGTCTTGTTTGATCATTAACTCAACCTTCAAGAGACTTTTATATAAATTTTTTTTATTTGTCATTTATCGTTTGGTTGTTATTATTTTTTATTTTGAACTTTTGTTATTGATCAAGTGGTGGAGTTAGCTCTCCTTGATTTCATCTATCCATTTGCAAACTCGAACTATGATGACTTTGCTTCATGCTCCACTTCTTAGTTTGATTATCAGTAAAATCCTTGGTTGTGGGAAAAAAAAAATACACCCTTGGCGTTGGCGGTTAAAGACACTACAATCACGCAATATTTAAAATTATAAGGTAGACATCCAAATTGGAGCTTTTTTGACATTTTAAAATTATACATCTTTTTAAAAAAGTTTTAAAACGTTCAGGATCTCTGCTTTAATAATAGTAAATTAAAAAGCGAAATCCACGCAAGTTAAAGTTTCAATTTGAATTTAGAAAAAAACCCTAAGTTCGCTCTAATGGCCTCGAGAAGATTAGAGAGAGAGATGGAAGAAAACGAACTGAGGCCTTGTTGTCTATCGAATGCATCTTATGCTAGACAGTTGAGATCTGCTGAGAGGTGGAGGAGTAAAGAAAGGAACCAAATGAACGCAATAAGGGTTGAGAATAATTTGCCTGCGAGGATGAGATTGGGTCCTCATGGAGAAGCTGATAATCTTGTTGGGAATGTCCTGAAATCATCCGTACGTTCTTTTTATGAAGTCATATAATCGAATATCCGATATCGTATAATATTAGATGGTTATAATGTTTTGCTAGAAACCAATTATAATCTATAGATTGAAAATCTATTACTAATATTATATGATCCTATAGGGTCACACACCTAAGCAAATTGGATCAAAGTATATTTATATTTAGGGATACATATATTAGATATATGTTTACGTAACACACATAAAAGTATAATTGTTATCTTTTATTATGTGTTGGGCTTAAGCATATTAACCATACTAAATAAGATTTAGTCTACTATGTTGGGCTTAAGTCCATCTTGCTAAACCTAATGAGATTAGGTTATGTGTCATTATAAATATCTAAAGAAAACGTTAGTTTTCGGGGAAGAAAAACAGACACATGACACAACAGCGCTAAGAGAAGGAGATTTGATCTCAAACGGCACTAGCACCCCGTTCCTGATCCAGTTTGTGTGCGTGTGGATACCGATAGAGGTACTACGTTTGGAGTGCTAATAGAATCTCGATTCTGTCAATTAATTCCGCTGCAAAACAACAAGGTATTCTCTAATCTTTAAGATATTGGGGTTGTGAAGCTTACATTAAACGTATGTTTTCTGAAAAGCTTGGACCCAAATCTGATAAGTGCTAATTTGTTGGTTATCCTAAAGAAACCAAAGGTTATTACTTCTACAACCCTTCCAGAAACAAAGTGTTTGTTGCTCAACATGGTGTTTTTCTAGAAAGAGAATTTCTTTCTAGGAGAAACAGTGGGAGTAAAGTACAACTCGAAGAAATTCGAGAAACACAGGAGATTACTCCGACTCATGAGGAAGAGAATCAACTAGATCTACGAAGATTCGTAGAAGAATCTAATCCTGTGGAACCTGAGGTGCGTAGGTCCGAAAGGATTCGTCACGAACCTAATAGATTTGGTGCATGGGTGACAGATCATGATCTATTGCTCATCAAAAGTGATGAACCTACGTCTTTTGAGGAAGCGACGATAGGCCCTGACTCTGAAAAATGGCTAGAAGCCGCTGGATCTGAAATGGATTCTATGCATGTGAACAAAGTATGGACTTTGGTGAATTTACCTGATGGTGCAAAAGCCATTGAGTGTAAATGNGCATGGTAATGTAGTAATTTACAAAGCTAGATTGGTGGCTAAAGGTTACAAGTAGATTCATGGTATTGACTATGATGAAACCTACTCCCCAATCGCAATGCTTAAATCTATTCGAATTCTCCTAGCAACTGCCGCTTATTATGATTATGAGATTTGGCAG
>OVBA01006277.1:0-17421 GCA_900406435.1 Lepidium aucheri
ATATATATATATATATATATTGATGAAAACATATATCATAGAGTTTTTTTTTTACTCGACCCCACATGGGACTATTTTGTTCTACTGAAGCGTTCTGAGGTTATTTTGTTCCCACCTTAATATATATATATATATATCAATTAATTAGAAAATATTTTAAATTATTATAAAGGTNTATTATAAAGGTATTCACATAGATCAACTATTAATAATGTAGCTTAAAATCATAAAGAACCCTATCAATCGTTTGAACATGTATTTAAGTGTATATTTTCTAGAGTTTTAGAATTTTAACTTTAATCCTTCATGTTTATTTGTTGAGTTNAATTTTAATTATAATCCTCCAAGTTTATTTGTTAGGTTTCAATAAAAAAATTTCAGAGAAATACACGATGAAGAAAAAGAAAAATTGAGAGAAAAAAAAAGAGTACAAAAAATCTTCGGTGTTGTTAAATTTATCCTGAGATATTTTTATATAGATTTCGATTATAATTTTTGCTCTATTAGAATTAGGAATATCATTTGTTTGATTTCCCCTAAATATAAGGTTTTTGGATTTGAATTAGGAATATTTCAATAAAATGCTTTTTTTTGTTTTCCATTGTGTTGAACAATAATATTTGAATTAAAGTTCTTATGAAAATACAAACAAACTTATTTGTTAAAACAAACAAACTCATCTTAAAGTTCTTATCAAAATCCAAACAAAAGATTTATTTTTAAATTAACAAAAATCACATCTTAATTGGTTAAATATTTTTTTTAAAAAACTATTGAAAATCAAACTTTATTTGGTTAGAGATTTATTTAAACCAACAAAAATAAAATCCTAATTGGTTAAGGTTTCCTTTTTTAACAAACAAAATTCAGATCTTAATAGGTATGAAATTCTTTTTTAAATTAACAAAAATCAAATCTTAATGGGTTAAAGTTTCCTTTTTAATTGTATATTTTTATTGAAATCCATTAAAAACAAATAATTCAGTTTTAAAAATAATCTTATATAAACAAAAAATAAATTAATTTTTTTAAACAAATTAACAAATTAAAACAAATTTAGGGACTTTAAATCAATTTATTGAATTAAGTATAAGGTATTTTTTAATTATTGAATTAATGATATTATCCTAATTTAACAAACAAAATCTGTTTAATTAAGGATCTTATCATAATTTTAACTAACGTATTTGTTAAAATAACTATAACTAACAAAATCAAGTTAAGGTTCAAAAATAAAATCAATCAAATTAATGTTCAAAAAAGTAACCAAATCGTAAACAAAAACTCTATTAAAAATATCAAAAAATTATTGCTATAAAGAGATAAAGATAAGACCAAATCATGTGACAAATTATCTAAAAAATGTTACTCTGACAAATTTATTAATTAAAATAAATAGACCAATCAAAAAAATCCAAAATTTTAAATCTTTATTATTTTATTACAAAGATACGGAAAATCTCATTGTTATGATTTTATTCTAATAGAGATATAAGTTAAAAATCTTTTTATATTAAAATTAAAACAAATTGGTAATATTATGTAGATAAAGATATTATTAAGAATTAATTAACAAATTTTATCAAATATTATCAAGGGATAATATTTTTAATTTATTATACAATATATGAATCTGTTAACTCTCTCAATATAATATTTTTTGTTGTTTTTTTATTGTGTTGACCAATAATATTTAAATTAATTTTTTTTTAAATTCAAAAAAATTTTATTTATTAAAACAAATAAAATCGTATTAAGGTTCTTATCAAAATCCCAACAAAAGATTTATTTTTAAAAAAACAATGAAAATCAAATCTTAATTGGTTAAAAAAAATTAAAACCAGCAAAAATTAAATTTTAGTTGGTCTTTCTAAACCAACAAAAATCAAATCTTAATTGGTTAGAGATCTTTTTAAAACCAGCAAAAATCAAATCTTAAATTGTTAAATTTTGCTTTTTAATTGTATGTTTTTATTGAAATGGAATCAAAAGAAATAACTAATTTTTAAAAATAATTTTATCTAAACAAAAAGACAAATTAATAAATTTAAACAAATTGACCAATCGAAACGAATCAATAAATTTAAAATCTTTATTATATTAAATCGTTTGATAATTGTGATAATTGTCTTAGGGTCTGTCTTAAATAGATCTTGTTTATATGTTTTCCTATTAGGATTAGGAGGATTTTTTTAATAGATATCGATTAGGATTAGGAATTTAATTATTCAAGAGAATTAAATTGTAATAGAATAATTCCAAAGATAATCTTAAATATGCGAGATATGATAATAATAATCAGAATATAATCTAGATAATAATAATTAATTGATTAGTTATAGAATCTTGTCAGAATATAATTGTGTGATAATATTATGTGATAATATTTCCTAGTAACAATACAACCTAGTCCAAAACAGACAATATAACACGATATTTAAGTTAATGCTATGCTTTTATTATATAAGAGATTTTATGTTTCTAATTTATGTAGTGATGAATTATGTGGTAAAGGATTCATCTTTTATGTAACCCCTTATATTCTAAATTAAAAAAATTATAGATAGCTGAGTTCTGACCTCTAACTCTGAGTTATGGTTGGAATATAAGTATGTTACAAATACCCAATATAATTTGTATAATGTACTTTGAGGATTACCGTTTAGAAATATTATTGTATTTTGTGTTTATAAAAAAATGCATTTTTGTTGAAAGTATTGTTTTCATGAAATAAAAATAAATCTGACTTAATAAAGAGATTTGTTTCAACAAACTGAAACTATTGCATAACAATAATATTACTTTTTTTGTTTTTTTTGGTAGAAAAACGGGAACTAAGTTCCCAATATTATTAAAAACAAAACAAGATCTAAGACAACATCAAGTTCGGATTCTATGTAAAATCCTAGAACATCGTATATCCTCATACAAAATAGACTCAACTAAAGGTGGAACAAGAGTAAGCTTATGAAAACCGTAAACCAAAGAAAAGGCATAGTTCGCCAATCCATCTGCAATACGATTGGCTTCCCTATAAACGTGAGAAAAACGGACTATGCAGTCCCTAGATTTAAAGCCATAGCACAAATGTACTAGGAAAGACAACGGGTGAGTATCCTCAATTCCATTGTTGAAAAAGCCAAGCATCACCTCCCAAGCCGCATAACTCTCCTCTCCCAGGCCAAAACCAAACCATAGTACACACCCCATAATTCAGCTAGAGTTGCAGAGCAGATTCCCAAGTTGACCGCAAAACCGCCACACCATGATCCTGAGGGATCCCGCAGCACTCCTCCAGCTGTAGCTAACCCCGGGTTTCCATGAGATGCACCATCGGTATTGATCTTCAACCAGCCAGATTCCGATGGTAACCATTTGATTGGATGAAGCTCCTTTACGACTTGTGCATTATGCTTTCCATGAGTAATAAACGCATGCACAACTTCCTTAACATAGTCCTTAACAAATCGTGTTCGATCCTTACACTAACTAGTGCTTCCGAAGATGTTACCACATCTCCATTTCCAGCCCCACCACACACATACCGCAAACATGATCGACCATCGGCGGCATAGAGCCATTCCAAGATAGATTGTGTAAAGAAAGCTGCTTGTCCATGCGCAGGAACAATACGTAACCAAATACCCTTAATGGTCGGGCAGTCCCTCAAAATATGAAAAATAGTTTCGCTTGCACTCTTGCATATTTGGCATACATCGGAGGCTTGGAGATGTCTTCTTCGTCTTTCAACATTAGTCATTATAACTTGATGAGCAACAAGCCATAGAAAGACCTTAATACGTTCTGGCGTTTCGAGTTTCCATATAGAATCAAGAAATGTTGCCATTTTTTGTGTCAGGAAAGGACTCTTCATGAGGTATTGGTAAGCCGATCTCACAGAGAACGCATCATTTGGGCTAGGTCCCCATCGTGGACGATCCCGCATGCTAGAGAATAAGTTGAGAACTACCGTCTGCAAGCAGAGAAGAACATCAGGCGGGAGGAAGTGAGCTAAGCCCTCCATGTTCCAGCCATTTGCATCGTCCCAAAAGTCTCGAACTATCAAAGAATGTAGCAACATCCGGTAAAGGTGATAATGCAACTTCACGAAGACATACATCAATTAACCATTTATCTTCTTAAAAAAGTGTAGTTCGACCGTCTCCAACATTCCAATGTAAGCTAGGGAACCCCACTTCATGGAAACTTAAGCAAATACTTTGCCACGTTAAGGAACCTTTGTTACTCGATTTCAACCAATTCAAGTTATGAGGATCACCAGCCTGATACTTACTTTCAAGAACACAAGCCCAAAGACTATGGTTATCTTGGAGTAACCGCCAGCCTATTTTGGCAAGTAAAGCCTTGTTCATCGTATCTGATTTCTGAATTCCAATTCCACCAGATGCTTTCGGAGTACACACACGATCCCATGACACTAGATATTGTCTCCTCATCTCCCTCGAACTACCCCAAAGAAAAGACTTGGAAATACTATCTAGTTTTTCCAAACAGCTCCGAGGCAAAGCAATAACACTCATAGTATGGATCGAATTAGATGAGTGAACAGCCTTAGTCAATGTTAGGCGTCCCGTAAGACTTAAAAATCTACTCTTTCAACCTGAAAATCTTGATGAAACCCATTCGACTACATCCTCAAAAGTGTCCTTCGTAATTCTTCGCTGTAGAATAGGCATGCCAAGATATTTACCTACTTCTTTTGTTTGTTTAATACCACTTGCCGTACTAATCCTCTCGGCCAAAGATCTGGAAACATTATCGGAAAAGAAAATCATCGACTTCTCCAAGCTCACACGTTGACCCGATGCCAAACAGAATTGATCCAGTATCTGTTTAACAACCCTAATCTGCGAAATTTATGCTTCCGCAAAAAGAAACAAGTTATCGGCAAAACATACATGAGAAAGGTGTGGGCCTCCTCGTGATAAATGGACCGGTTTCCATTCCTTATTGGCCACCGCCAGCGATATTAAGTGACAAAGTCTCTCAAGGTAGAGAACAAAAAGATATGGTGAGAGTGGATCCCCCTTTCGTAAGCCTCTAGAAGGTTTAAACGCTCCAGACTTCTCTCCGTTCCAAAGAAGAGTCATGTCTTGTCCAACCACACATTGCATAATCCATTGTAATCCAATTCGGAGATAATCCCATGGCCCGTAAGGTATCTTCAAGAAAATCCCACCTAATACGGTCATATGCCTTTTCAAGATCAAGCTTCAATAACATCCAGTCTTTACGTCCCTTCTTCTTCCTCATTGAATGCACCACTTCTTGTCCAATAACAATGTTGTCCAAACTTAAACATCCTGGGATGAAACTCGACTGTGCTGGTCCAACAAGTTACGATATAACCGACTTCAGCCGTATAACCATGGTCTTCGTGATGATCTTAAATAAAACATTGCAAAGACTGATCGGTCGGAACTGCATGATCGTCTCCAGTTTTGCTACCTTAGCAATCAGGACAAGTAAGGCATCATTCGTTCCCTTGGGTAAGGAACTTGAGTCGAAAAAGTTACTGACAAACTCAACAACTGAGCTCCCCACAGTCTCCCAACAGTGTTGATAAAAAACCGGTTGGAAACTATCCGGACCAGGTGCTTTATATTTACACATTTGTCGGACAGTGTTCTCAATTTCCCCGGGTGTAAATGCCCGATTTAGACGAGATAGCTCACCCGATGTCAGTCTTTGGAACCCCACTTGTGGAAGTAACGGTACTAAATCTGGTACATCCGATAACGAATAGAGGGACTTGTAGTAATTGACTGCAAGTTATTCCAATTTCACGGGATCCTCAATCCAAACACCATCCTTATCTTTCAAAGACTCAACCCTATTTCTTCACCTTCGAATAATGGTCGAGGTGTGAAAGAACTTAGTGTTCCTGTCTCCAAGAGCTATGCACTTCTCTCTCGATTTCTGGAACCAAATCATTTCTTCTTGTTCCAATATAACCTCTAACTCCTTACTAGCTTCTCTCTCACACTCAATAAGCATATCCGACGCAGAACTCACGATTTGGTCTTGAATAACTTTCAGCTTTTCTAGCAAAAGGCGTTTCCTTGTATTCACATCCCCAAACACGTCATGGTTCCACTTACAAAGCTTATGCCGAAGTCTATTCAATGCAGCCGGTGTCAAAATACTCCCACTCCAAGAATTCTCCAACAGATCCTTAAAACTCGGATGCAGTAGCCATGCTGCCTCGAATCTGAAAGGTCTACGGCTTCGGTTACAAGTTACCGAAGGCTGTAATTGAAGATAGAGAGGAGCATGGTCTGAAGCAAGCATAGGAAGGTGCGAGACTGTAGCTTCTTGCCACTTCAGGCGTGTATGGGCACAGCACAAAACTCTGTCTAAACGCTTTGCTACGAAAGTACTTTCAAGAGAACCCCGCTTCCAAGTAAATCTATGACCCTTAAACCCCATGTCAATGAGCATAGAAGTATTAATCCAATTCCCAAACTCCAGGGAGTCCTGAGATAATCATCCATTACCTCCGACCCTCTCATCCACATATAGAATAGTGTTAAAATATCCTTCGAATATGATTGGTTCATTCACCTTCTTCACCAAATTGTGAAGCGTATCCCAAAGGCCAAGACGTCGGGTAGGTGATGGGGCTGCATACGCCACCACTACATGTTGAACATCGTTTCCAAGCTCCACTCTAGAATGTATATATTGGTTCGTAGATTCTACGATAGACACCACTCCAATCGTAGATCTCCATAATAACCAGATCCCACCATTTTGACCAGTAGCATCTACTCTTTCACATCTATCAAACCCCAATCTTCGACAGATACGAATTGCATTCTCACCCGCAGCATGAGTTTCAAACAAAGCAAGCATATCAGACTCAAATTTCTTCAAGAAATACCGAATAGCTCTCCGGAATGAAGGTTTATTTGCCCCCCGGCAGTTCCATAAAAAGATATTCATCATAACAAGTAGTAAGACTAAATTAAACTCCGGGGTGAACCGTCAAGCTTCCAACCCAACATCCACGCTCTCTGAACCTTTCCCAGCCATCAAACCTAGATCCTTGATGCCTGGAGGAATGTTCGAAAGCTGTACTTGCATACCCGAAGTTGTCGAGTGAGCATTCACCAAGGATTGATCATGCACTAAAGGTACCTCCGCATGATTATGTCCATTCACCGCATGTTGTTCAACCATCATACCATCCGAGTTGGACACATGCATTTGTAGATGGAGAGGAGACGTATCCACTCTATTATCCGTATTACCCTTCCCAATTTCATCTGTTGCTATGCGCAAGCGTTACCCCACACTAGAGAAAGCAACTTCATCACTTACCGACTTAAAGACTAAACCATGTGACACTCTCGGTATTTGGCGTTGACTTTTCTGTTTCATTGAAACACTTCCACTTCCTACGCCAAGCTTGCCATCCTGTTTATCTTCAATACCAACCTGCGCATTCAGCGAACCCGCAATAAATTCCATCACTTTTGATTTAGGCACCGGCTTCTCTTTAGGCAAGTTAGAAAGAACAGGAACACAATTCTCTTTCCCTACGACGACCAGTTGCTTCAAAGCATCAACACTGGGGTGTGGTTTCATCAACAGGCTACTAAAACTATTAGTAGTCTTAACAACTTCATTTGAGTTTCCACCAGCAATATCCCGTAGCACTCGCCCATTAACAACTTTTGGAACCCCTGAATTATCAATGGCATGTGAGATGTTTGTTTTAGGCTTTCGAGTTCCTTTCTTTACCAACGTAAACCCATCAGCCTGAACTTGCGTCTCTCTCTGCGTCTCCAAGGATTGAGGAGTTGACTTAGCCGTAGAAGCATACGACTTCTGAACCGTATCTCTCATCGTATTCGAGGCTCCTAAAGCAGCCTCGACGGGTTTTGCAATTGTCTTCTTGGGGCAATTAGAATTCATATGCCCATACAAACCACGTGAACCACATATTGGTGACATATTGGTGAAATCCCCTCATACTCAATACAAACCCTAGTGTATCTCGCACGGTCAAAGAATAGAGTTGTTAGATCAACTCTCAGAGAGTTACCCACACAACGAGCAAGCCCTAGCAAGATCTGTTTATGATAATAACACATCTGTAGGCCAAGAATTTGAATCCAAACTGGTGTCGTTGTGATATCATCCCTCCCAGCATCAAAAGACGATGACCAATCCTGCACGAGAAGATAGCTACCAAACACACGCCAAGGACCACCTGTAAGTGCTGAGAGATACTCCTCTTCGGATTCGAAACGAACTAGAAAGAATTGGCGAGGTAAGTCAACAATATACATAGCTCCCTTAGGTTTCCATAACTCGTTCAATTTTCTATTCAAGGTTGGCAACAAGACCGTACGTCCTAAAACCTTGATCGCCATACAACGTTTCCACAAACTATTCATGACCGAAACAACTTCGGGATCCACTGTGATCACAGCTTCCCCGTCCTCTCCGTTCGGGAAATCCCACTTCATCCTATCCACTATGAATTCATCCGACAAAACACTCTCGGGATTAAGCATACCTCCAAACGAACTACCTCTCAATCGCTCAGCCCATGAAACTCTCGTATCCGGCGGATCACCTTTTGGGCCATTACCAGAAGAGTCGTTAGTTATGAGCTTAGAACATTCAACTTGTTTCTTGCTGACCAAGTCGTTAGTTATAGTTTCTGTCTCTCTGGTTAACTTTCAATTGAGTTATAAGTTTTTTATTTTAATAAGCATCTTTGTTCAAAGTATTATTTTTGTGAAGTAAAAAGAGTAATAATACTGACGCGTAAAATGATTCGTTTTTGTAAATTGAAGCTTCGTATATGGATATAATTTGAATATTATGAATGAGATTTTTGGCTATACAAAAAATAATATTACTTGCCATAAAATGTAATATGCATTTACAACAATCCTTGACAGGTGTTCAAACATCCAATGATTTAGAGGTTCTGTAAAATTTTATCAATTTAATTTTGAATATAAAAAGACTAAGACTTGTTTGTCTAGAAATCAGAAAGAAGAAGAAGTTGGCAAAACAAAATCATCCACAAGCCTAAAGCTACTCTCAAACCAGAGGTATTATAATGAATCTTGTGTTACGTTTTCTTTTGTTCTCATATGGTCTTTTTATTATGTGCTTTGTGTCATTTATATACCTTTTTGCATAGGTTGTGTTTTTTGTTGGTGAATGATCTGATTTGGATTATATATACATTTTGATTGTGAAACCAAGTTTGTTTGTTTTCTGGTTTTTATGGTTTGGTAATTTGACGGAATTTGTTTCAAAACTTATTTGATTATATTGTATCCTTGTGTTTGCATATATAATGCTTTTTAAACATTTCATTTTAGAGGGATACGATTCAGGATTTAAGGACCAACTATGTCGTTCTGAACTCTACATCTTTGAAGATATTGGTCAAATTTCATTTTGGTGCTTATGAATTTTGATTTGCAAAGCTTTTGTTTCAAACCTTAATTCCATTATAGAGTAGATATCATTGTATTTGCAGAATTAACGGTTTTTAGATTTCTATTTAGAGGCATAAGATTGAGGAATTGTATTGAACCATTGGATTTAAAATAATGTTGTGAAGTTTAAAAGCTTTTGGATAAATATAGGGAATATTTTATGATATGTTTTGAAATTCATCGAAACTTCATTTGATTCAAATCACTCAAAATTAATGTTTCAATACACCACCCTAAGTTTACGAGATTTGATTTTCGTAATAATCCTCTAAAGCACTTTCAGATTTCTTAGAATCACTTAAAACCACAGCTTTAAAATATTTTAATGGATTTAATTGTACTTTTTGAAAGTATTACTTTAATAATATTATATTTTAAGAGATTCATAGAAATTTAGGTTTAAATGACAGATGATTTACCGGGTTAACACAAATCACTTAAATTTCATATTTTAATACATCCCCTAAAAACCTTGGAACAAACCCTCTTCTGAAATACTGAATGTTATTTCTTTTGTTAAACAGTTGTTTTTATTTTCCAGTTAGAAAACTCTTTATACAAGTTAGAATTTTTACCCAAGTCTGGCGCGCATACCGTCAATATATATATATTGATATGAGAACCGTTTATTCAATTATACAAGGCCTTTAATAAAATATTCTGGATTTGACATGCAGGTCTTGTTCATATATAAGTTTTCAATTTAGCTTAATGAAGTTTGATTGACTAAAAAAAAGATCAATGAAGTTTAGATTAGATCGAATCCAGATTACACTTGGTTTCTGCATTATTATGTTTCCAATACTTTGTTTATGAAAAGTATTAGATTCCATTTTTAGAGCTCTAAAAAATACTTCTTGAAAACGAATCTACTTTTCAATTTATTTTCTGTTAGACTGTTTTGAATTTATTATGCAATGAACTTCATTATCTACTGATTTAGTTTTGTAACAAACTTTGGCAGATAAACTCTCTGATCATGAATTAGAACTTCCAAACCAAACTCTCTGTCTTTGCAGGGTCAGAACTAAGACACCACTTTCAAGTTCTTGTGGCACAATTTTGACAAAGAAAGTAATGCAATGGACACAAAATCAATAAAAGAAATCATTGAAGAAGAAGCTATAAGAGCCAAAGCCATCGCGGTTGAGTATAAATCAGGATATTTTGCTAGAGCCAAAAATTTTGCTGTGGATGCACAAAATTTGATGAAGGAAGAACAACTATCATGTGGATATGGAGAAGGAACCAAATGTAGTGATTAGGGAGCGGTTAAACCATATACGGATAATGAATGTTCCAGATTCTAGTTTCTATGATTTTGAAAAGGATAGAACACGAGCTTTGTTTGGAGAAACCCAAGTTCGGGCTGCTATTGATGATAATGATGCTATGCCTCGGTATTATGCTTCGGTACTCAAATTATCTCTCAAGAACCGTTCAAGCTGTGTGCCTGTTAGCTGATTGACAACGACAATAAAGAACATAGTCCAATGAAGTGGGTTGTATGTCAATACTGGAAAACCAGTGAATGTATCACACTCGGGAAACCTGAAATCATCGATACTTTGAACTAATTCTCACATATTGAGGTGACAAAAGGCACTATAGGAAATTGGGTTATTCATAGCAGTTAAATATACCATTTTTTATGGTATGCTAATTTAATGTTTAAATAGTGTTTGGTTTTTTGTAAATGCTATGTTATGATGAGTAGGAAAAATAATGTTAGACGCGCCTGAAATTTGTGATACACATCTATCTACAATTGCATTTTAGTATTGTAAACGCTACAATTACAATGACCCACATATTTTTAGTTGTTTTGCCCGCCTTAGTGTTAAAATTATACTATAAGAGGAGAAGATTTTATAGCACTTCCATTATCCGCTATCTAAAGTGGAATACCTATATTATGATGGGCAATGTTATAGCGTTTTCTACTTCGCTATTTAACACGTTAAATAGCATTTTTCGGGTGCTAAGAATACCCCGATTTCCTGTAGTGAGGTCTAAGAACATTTTTGAACATATATCCGAAGAAAGGTAATGAATGGGCTCTTTATAAGAACTGGTCACCATCTTGGGGCCTTTTCACTTCAGAAAAAGTTCAACACCAGTTTGAGATGGTTGAAGTGCTTCAAGATTTTGATCAAGAAGAAGGTGTGACAGTTGTGCTGCTAGTTAAAGTCCCAGTGTTCAAAACTGTAGTTTGTCGCGATCCAAATGTGACCAGGACATTCCCTAAGAACGAACTGTCCGGGTTCTCTCATCAAGTGGCTTCTCATTTACTTACAATTGAAGATGGTAGTAATGCTCCTAAAGGTTTCTTGGAGCTTGATCCTGTTGGAAATATAGATACATATATGTATGTGAATATATATGTGTTTATAAAATTAACTCGAGCCTGGTTATGTGATAACCAAGTCAAACCGAGATTGAAGATAAACCAACATTCTTATTCTGCATTAAGAAATAAAATCAGAGTAGATGAGATAAGATCGAGATCCTAATGGAAAAAGATTTGGAGCTAAAAACGATATACGCGGATAGATGATTATAACGAATCCAGCTCTATAAATAGGCAGCTCTAATCTTCTTTCTGAGATAGAGATTTTCGATACTTCTTTTTCATCATCGTGAGACTAAAAACTTGATTCTCTGGTGTTCAAGATTGAAGCAACGGAGCTAAATTTCTAGCTACTTCCTTCCTGTGATTTGACACCAAGAAATTGGATGGCTTTGTTGCTTAAGCTCAGTTATTTCATCACGACTCCGTTAATCCTTTTTCAGTTAAGGTTCATCTTCTTCAAAGCCGATAACAATTTTAAGCAACAAAATCTCTCAAGTTCGTCAAAGATCTTATCTTTATCACTCAAAGAAGATGTCAAAGAACTCAATAGTACCAGATTTGTCGAAGCTTCAGCCTCTCACTGGAGTTAACTATCAACGTTGGTCAGAAGAACTCCTTTTCTTCTTGCAAGATATTGGAATCGACTATGTAGTCAACGAAGAATTTGGATCTTCAGCGGTGGTATCTGTCAAAGATACTGGTGATTCTTCAACTAAAAATTGAATCAAGAAGATTTGCACAATCGCACTTGCAGATGCCACATCCTCCATAACTTATCAGAAAAGTTGTTTCACATCACATAAATTTTGATTGTGCAAAAGAAATATGGTCAAGCTTGAAGAAGAGATATGGTGAAGAAGACAAATGGCCAAAGCAATATGTCACATCTCAATGAACGTCATTCATGATGAAAGAAGATCTACCTCTTCTTGAACAATTACACAATTGTGAAGCTATAATCTCGTGAATTCAAGCTGAAGGTATGGCCATTGATAATCATCTTGCAGCTTTGGTTCTTATAGATAAACTGCCCTCTTCCTGGAACAATTATCGTTCAAGACTCAAACATGAGAAGAAGAAGATGAATTTTCATGAACTTATATCCGACATCATGATTGAAGATGCTAATCGTCAATTCTATGAACAAGAGAAAGAAAGAGATGAAGCGGAAAAAAAATTTGAATAAACAAACAGTAGAGTTCAGGAAAAAGATCAAGTGCTGGAGATGTGGCAAATTGGGACTCAAGAAGCAAGATTGTACAGTTTCAGCTGAATCAAAAGGAGATGTTAAAGTCATCTTACGGAAGACATGATTGATGAAAACTTGGTAGATATGGTGAAGCTAATACAGCCACAGACTTGATCGAATGGATTATTGATCCAGGGTCTACATGCCACATGTGCAATCAGAAAACTCTGTTCAAGAACCTAGATGAATCAGCAAACTACAACGTCTTTCTTGGTGATTCTAGTGCTGTCAAAGTTTCAGGAATTGGGGAAGTCGATCTAAAGCTTTCATAAGGAATAATTCTAACTCTCACTAAAACTCTCTTTGTGCCTAATATGAGAAGAAATCTGATTTCTAGTGGTCTCTAGATGTCTAGTGGTATAAAACAAGTTATAGATGATGGTAGGTTAGTTCTCCCTAAGAATAGTGTGTATGTTGGTAAAGCATTTTATAAGAACAATTTGTTTGTACTCGAGACCTTGAATTGGAATGAAAGTGAGTCTTTTGCTTACTTGGCTTGTGATTTCAATACTTGGCATGGTAGATTAAGACACTTAAACAACAAATCTATCAAAAGATTGAAACAAGTTGACTTGATCTCTGATTCATTGAGTTCTGAACTGTCAAAATGTGAAGTGTGTGTTGAGGATAAAGTAGTCATAAACCTTTCTCCTATCCTGTATCTAGATCATCAAAATTACTTGAGCTAATTCACACAGATCTTGCATATTTAGGAACTTGGTGGGCAGGGGAGGTAAGAGATATTACATTACTTTTATAGATGATTGCTCCAGGTTCACTAAGGTATATTTACTGAACTATAAAGATGAAGCCTTTGATGTGTTTAAGATCTATAAAGCTGAGGTAGAAAATCAGCTGAATAGGAAAATAAAAATGATTAGGTCTGATAGAGGGGGTGAATATATTAATGAATCAATGAGGTCTTTCTGTCTAAATGAAAGGATAATACTTGAAAAGATTGCACCATAGTGTCCTCAGCAGAATGGTATAGCTGAAAGAAAAAATAGAACTATTAAAAACATGATGAATGCTATGTTAATAAGTTCAGGTTTACCGGATTATATATGGGGGGAAGCTGTATTGTCTCCTTGCTATGTCTTGAATAAAGTGCCTCACAAAGGACTAGAAGTGACTCAATATGAGATGTGGAAGGGACACAAACCCAACCTGTCCTTTATGAAAGTCTAGGGTTGTCTGGTTAAGGTATGTTTGCCCAGTTTTAAGAGAACTAGCATAGGACCAAAAATAGTAGATGCAATGTTTATTGGTTATGCATCTGAGAGTACAGCCTATAGATGTATCACCTTTGGTCCATATTCAAAAAATCTCGGGAATGTAATAGAATCAAGAGAAGTTGAATTTTTTGAAAACATTTTCCCTTTCAAGAATAGTTCTGTTTCTCCTGCTATTCTGCATGTTACTAATAAACAAGATGCAGAGAATACAACAAATGAACCAAAGCAAAGTAAAAGGATCAGAACTGTAACTGATTTTTGTTCAGAGTTCATAACTAGTTTCATTATAGAGTAGAGCGAATTGTCATAAGAGTTTGTCTTTACCTTTCTGATAAATGAAGATCCTGCAACTTTTTCAGAAGCGATGAAAAGTATCGATGCAACATTTTGGAAGGAAGCTATAGGTAATGAATATGAATCTATAATGACTAATTTTACTTGGGAACTTGTTGATCTACCTAGAGGTTGCAGAGCTGTAAAGTGTAAATGGATCTTGAAGAAGAAATTCAAGTCTGACGGGAGCATTGATAAGTTTAAGGCAAGGTTAGTAGCTCAAGGTTTTACTCAAAAACAAGGAGTTTATTTCTTTGATACTTATGCTCCTGTGATAAAAATTGCTTCTATAAGATTACTTGTAGGTGTTGCTAGTTCATATAAGTTGATAGTTCATCAAATGGATGTTAAGACAGCAATGGTGATCTATTAGAAGAAATTTATATGACTCAGCCAGAAGGCTTTGTAGTAAAGGGACAAGAAAATAAAGTATGTAGATTTAAGAAGTCGTTATATGGACTTAAGCAATCTCCTAGACAATGGTTCAATGAGTTTAGTTCAACCTTGACGGAAAATGGATATAGATTAAATCCTGGTGATAAGGTTCGAGAGAACATTTCGTGTCCATATGCTTATATGTAGAGGATATGTTGATACTTGGAACTTCTTTGGAGATAGTTAAGAATACTAAGCAGTTTCTTGAGTCGAAATTTGGCATGAAGGACTTAGAAGAGGTAGATATGATTCTGGGATTTAAGGTATCTAAGACAGAACCTGGATTTGGTCTTTCTCAAGCTTACTACATAGAAAAGATTTTAAGGAAGTTTGATTACTGGAATAAACCAATATTAAAATCACCTTATGATTCTCTATTTCACTTGTTGAAAAACAAAGGTGAGAGTGTGAGGCAAGGAGAATATGCAAAGGTTCTTGGAAGTGCAATGTTTTTGACGAACTGCACAAGGCCAAACATTGCTTATACAGTAAGTAAGCTATGTAGATGCACTCAGAATCCTAGCTTATATCATTGGAAAGTTGTAGAAAGACTAATGGGATACTTGAAAGGAACTAAAGATTGGTCTTTGAGCTTCAATGCAACTTCATCTGTACTGGAAGTATTTTGCGATGCCAATTGGGTAACAAATAATGATGAGGTTAATTCCACTAGTGGTTTTGTATTCACCATAGGAGAAGGAGCTGGTGCTTGGAAATCTAACAAACAAAAATGTATGGCTCGGTCGACAATGGTATCAGAACTTATTGCATTAGAATTGGCAGGTCAAGAAGCAGAATGGTTATGAAATGTTCTTGCTGAGTTGCCAATGTTTGACAGAATGACCATCAGTCTCCTTGAGATGTGATTCTGAGGCAGCTATTGTTGTGGCTTTAAATAAGCATTACAATGGAAAGAAAAGGCACATACGACTGAGACATAAAGTGATAAGAGTAATGTTAGAAACCAGTGTATTATCACTTGTATATGTCAAGTCTGCTAAGAACATTGCTGATTCATTTACTAAACCATTATCTGGAAGAGTAGTAATTGAAACTGCAAAGGACATGGATCTGAAGTGACTTAAGAACAGAATTTCCTGGACTCCTTACCATTGAAAATCTACAAGTACATCGATATAATTCAAAAGGTCATACAAAAGGAAGTTCTGAAGCTTGTAAAGGTCATGGTTCAGTTCATAAACTGAATGATACGTGATAGATATATGCTGTTGAAAGATGTGTATATATCATTTAGTAAAGTCTAAATGAAGCTAATATACGAACATGTAACTTTCATGAAATGCAAATGTAAAAACAATAAAATTTACAAATAATAAAGACTAAGATTTACCCCTAAATTCTTTGTGCGTTTGTCTCAAGATAGGATGTTGATTCAAATCTTTAGAGACATAAATATTGAACACTCTTAATTTTAGAAACAGAGAGAGAATGTTGGAAATATAGATTCATATATGTATATATATATGTGTGTGTTTATAAAATTAATGCAAGCCTGGTTATCAGATAATCAAGTCAAACTGAGATTGAAGATAAACCAATATTCTTATTCTACATTCAGAAATAAAATCAGAGTAGATGAGATAGGATCGAGATCCTAACGGAAAATGATTTGGAGCTAAAACCGATTCATGCGGATAGATGATTCTAACAAATCGAGCTCTATATATAGGTAGCTCCAATCTTCTTTCTGCGATAAAGATTTTCGATACTTCTTCTTCATCTTCTTGAGACTAACGACTTGATTCTTTGGTGTTCGAGATTCAAGCAGCGGAGCTAAGTTTCTAGCTACTTCCTTCCTGTGATTTAACATCAAGAAATTAGAAGGATTTCTTGCTTAAGCTCAGTGATTTCATCACGACTCCGCTTAATCCTTTTTCAGTCAAGGTTCATCTTCTTCAAAGCCGATAACAGATCCAATAGCTTTCTTCATTGAGGGAGATGTTATTAGGAAACCAGACGACAAAGCTGATGTTTGGAGGACACACAAGGTTGTAGTTATCATCATCTTCATATTTATTCAAAGTTCTTCATGTTTCTTTTCTTGTTTTCTTACTGGATTTGAATTTATCTTTCCTTTTGATTTTTTTGGAAGTTACTCGATACTCCTAGAGTATAATTGCAACACCCCAACTCATTAAACCCGCGTTCCAACGCATTCTAGTATGGCCTTGTGCAGACCATACACTTATCCAATTCATGTTCCATTATTCAGTAAGTCAAAATTTCGATTATAAAGATGTGACAAGCCCAAACAATTCATAAAAGTCGGTTCCATTCTTATTCCTATTCAAGTTCAAGGTTCCA